>OW386285.2:199101614-199374114 GCA_936432065.2 Rutpela maculata | reverse complement strand
TAAAAATTATTTGTTACTTAATATTTATGTTAAAATGATTTTCAAATCTAAAATATCGAAATTATGCAGCTTTACATTCGTTCGCTCGGGGAGTCGAGTTAAGGTCTTTGGTTCCGAAAATATTTTTAAGACCTTAGCTTCTTCTTATATATACCTACTAAATACCAATTTTATGGACTCTTTACTTGTTTGATTTACCTATTTACCTCCCATTTACCTCAATTTACCCCCCAACCTTTCAACGGAATGAAATCAAAATATAATATAGTTCCAGACCTCGTTAAAATACATACATTCCAAATTTAAAGTTAATAACTTAAACGGTGAGTAATCGTGCGCACAGAGAAAAAGGTTACAGACAGACAGACAGACATGCAGACAGAATTTTTTTATTGCTCAAACATAAAATCTCGACGTTACATGGCATTCTAAGTCTATTTGAACAATAAGAATTTTCAATTTTTTTTGCGTTACTATACTTCTACTAGATGTGGAAGTAATTTGCTTATTTTGGGTAATCTCAGTTGCAATTGAAAACTAGAACATATAAATGTAGGTAACACAACTTATTCAATAAGACATTACAATATTAAAAAAACATGGATCAAGTGCGAGGGTTTTGTACAACTAAGATAATAAGATAACTTACTAACTAACATACAAAGCACGTTAAATAAAAGCTTGTAATAAATATATGTCGCACTTAAAACTGTAACACCCTTATAACTTTTTTAGTCTTTTTCTGATTTGAACCAAATTTTACTAAAAGATAGAACACATTAGGATCTACTTATGTCCAAGAAATATTCGCTACTGCATCTTTTTTTTTTCATCATCGATTTTTTCATCTACAACAATCTTCTTATTAACCAGGGAGAACAGTTTTAGTTTGAAAATACTCGGAAAATGTGATAATTCTGTTTTATCTGTGATAATTCTGTTTTATCTATAATAATAAATATATAAAAAAGATATTTTTTTATATATTTATTATTATAGATAAAACAGAATTATCACATTTTCCGAGTGTTTTCAAACTAAAACTGTTCTCCCTGGTTAATAATAATATGTTCTATCTATCACTTTTAATTGATAAAATAAATATTGAAGAGTTGGTGAGTTAAAAAAAAACATATTGTTTTAGAAATCCATTGTTTTATTACAACAATTTTTTCTACCAAAAAATATAATGTTTTACTTCTCTCACTGTAACAGTGCATATGGCATCATACATTGAAACGTCTATATATACGTACTTATGGCATCTGATGCTGTAATCGACTTTAACTTATTTTCCCTCTAGCTCCCACAAAAGTCAGTGTATCGCTATGGCGATTATATCAGGTTAAAATATTATCATTCGAAGGTTAATCTATCTAAGTAGATTGCATGTTGCCATTTTTTGGTCTGTTGCACAAGTGTGTGTGTGTGTGTGTGTGCGTGCGTGCGTGCGTGTGCGGGTGCGTGTGGGTGTGCGTGCGCGTGTGCGTGTGTGAGTGTGTGCGTGTGTGTGTGCGTGTGCGTGCGTGTGCGTGCGTGCGTGTGTGTGTGTGCGCGTGCACGCGCGTGTGCGTGTGTGGGTGCGTGCGTGCGTGTGGGTGCGTGCGTGTGGGTGCGTGCGTGTGTGGGTGCGTGCGTGTGTGGGTGCGTGCGTGCGTGCGTGGGTGTGTGCGTGCGTGGGTGTGTGTGTGTGTGTGTGTGTTTTAAACCTAACAGAAGTTATCGTGTTTACAAGAAACGGTATACAAGCACACGCACACATACATACACGCACACACACATACACACACACACACACTTACAGGCGCAAAGACATTTTTTATTCGATATTTGAATTCAGTCTGCTGTGAAACGGATATCTGTACAATTTTTTTTTCCTATGATGATAATTAAAATTTTGTTTCAATTGAAGACCTAAGTGGATAAAGGTGCTATGTCGCATTTTAAAAAAAATTACTTTATGCAATTTTTGAACACCCCTGATATAGATTTAACACCCAATAAATGGTGAATTCTAAATTTGTAATATTTTATAGAAACTTTTTAATTATCAAGGTGCCATGTCATACATACAACGAGTAATTTTAGTGGATGTACACAGTTTTGGACAGAAAAATCTACTTTCATAACAGCTTGATATTGTTCTTTAATATTAGTGTAAACAAAAGAACATAACACAAAATTATCTATTTTATGAGGTATTATTCATTTGAATCGAAGACAAAATAAATAAGTTCCAACTCAAAACCGTTTTGTTTAATTTACTCAAAACTTTAAAAGTGTGACATAACACCTTTATCCACTTAGGTCTTCAATTTATAATAAATTTATAATAAAATTAGAATACAGTCAAAAGATATACAATAGGGTCGTTGACCATTTTTTAAAAATTTATATTCGAGTACTTTATTAAATTTTATTTGACCCGTATTTTTTTATTTTACAATCTAAAGTAATTTTAATAGTGAAATTAGTTATTTAAATTAAGAAATTTTGAATTCACGCCCATCGCCATGTCAGATGTGAGCGCATGCGCAGTTAGATAAAGGAATAATCGACAGGCCTCGTTTGCTTTGCTTATTTGCTGTTAGCATATAGTCCAGTCAACGGGAGTGCTAATGAATGGATTTTGATGAAACCTTGTGCAATGTGTTTGTAATGACGTTAATAAAAGAGTTGAAAAAAGATCAGAGTAGGAAATGATTGGATCATGGGTTCCGTAACTTGTAGAATTAGGTCAAAAAAGAAAGAAAAACAATATGTTTACCTTTTTTTGCCCAAAATGAGGGGAAATGTAAAAGTTGAAATAAAAATCTGAAAAAATTCAGATGAACATGTTATCGAAATACAAGACTTTTTTTATTTGCAACTTGTCTGTAAAGTGCGTTTTCACCGAGTTGTTCCGGAAAAACATGAAAAACTACCCCTTTCTTTGAATTTGTAGCGCTTTAAAAAAATGTAATTTAAACATTTGAAAAAATTCAGACATATGCATTGAGGCCTTCTAAACATTTTTTGTCTCTTAGAATGTTTTTGTAACTTGCTAATTGTCCGAGCTACAGGCAGTTTTTCACAATAAATTATGTAACCTATATAGTTATACCATTTTTAAAAGTAATTTTTTAATTTTCATGTATTTTTTGCAAAAAATGTAGTACATTAGTTATCGTGAAAACTGCCTGTAACTTGGAAAATTAGCAAGTTACAAAAAAATTCCAAGAGACAAAAAATGTTTAGAAGGCCTCAATGCATATGTCAGATTTTTCAAATTTTTAAATTACATATTTTTAAAGCGCTCCAATTTCAATGAAAGATGTGGTTTTTGATGTTTTACCGGAATAATTCGATGAAAACGCACTTTACAGAAAAGTAAAAAAAGTCTTGTATTTCGATGATACATTCATTTGAATTTTTTCAGATTTCTTTTCAACTTTTACATTTCCCCGCTCCCACTTTTAGAAATTTTCGACTGGCAATATCTTCAAAAATATGCATTTCTCGAAAAAATTCACAAGAGTAAAAACATCTTATTTTGGGCCAAAAAAGGTAAATTTCTTTTTCATTTTTAACCTTATTCTACAAGTTACGGAACCTGTGATAAAATGGGTGTTTTCTACCCCTTCCGATCATTTCCTAAGAGAAATAATTTTTTCAACTTTTTTATTAACGTCATTACAAACATATTGCACAAGGTTTTATCAAAATCCATTCATTAGCACTCAAATTAGAGATTTTGGTCATTTTAGCGCTCTGTTGACTGGACTAATAGATTAAAGTTAGAAAAGAGGTGAGTCATTGTATTTTAAAGAAATACTAACATCAAATTTTTAACATCTCGGGATTCAGCACTTAAATAGTTCAAATTGTCTACATAAAACTCGTGTACCATATAAAAATCCACTATGGGTAGAATTTAGAAGAATTTTCACAAAATTCCATTATAAACAGATATTAAACACACAATGTAAATGTAAACAACAAATCAACAGAGCACCACCACCAACCTGAAAATTCTCTAGAATTGAATGATCATCAGATACGTCATCATTTACTGCCTTTTTATTTTCAAAACCAATTTGTTCTTGCATGTGATGATTATAACTTTTTTTAATATGATATATGCAATGTATATTTAATATACTTTTTGATATACAACAATATTTTGTAAATTTTGTTGAAGGAAACGACCCTATTCATTACTGAATCATAACAGATACGAAATAAATTAATAGAAACATTATTGTAGAAAATTTAGTCAGTTTTAATTTTGCATATAGCCACTTTTTGATTAGGGCTAACTGTCACGTATTGCTGGTTGCATGAAGATCAATCTTTAAAAGTAGAATTTACTGCTAAGTTTCTTGGCACTAGGAGGCATACTTCACGCCACTTTTTGTTAATAAGAAAAAACTTTCATATTCTCTGTTGCTTTGAATCAAAAGGTTTCACGCTAATTATTATTAATTGTCGATTACTATTCGCATCGCTGTATTTTTATACATTTCTTTTGAGTATTTTAAAAGACAGTATACTATCACATGTGAGTGAATGATTATTGGCATCGCTGCCATATACCTACTATTGAGAACGAAAGGAGTAGGGTTGTTCGACGAAAAGGCCCTTTCACCCAGAAACCCTCGTCGAGACCCAGGAGCCTTATATAAATCAAGTTGTTTAGTGCCTCCTTTTATTCAAATAATTTATGTCAGTAATTGTTCATTTAATATTTCCTCACAATATCATTTTACGCTAAATAAAATTTGGTCTTTTATATATCCGGATATATCTTTTATATATCCATCTGGTCCTTCTATATATTCTATCTATTGAGCTCTGGGAAAATATAAATATATTTTTTTTATTTTGTTAATTCATAAATTTCTAAATTTATAATAATTTGAGGGTAGTTAGACAATATGTGGTCTGTACTTAATTCTACGCAATCTCGTTGTATTTTCACTTAATTTAAGTAAAGATTAGTATTTTAAATCATTTAAAATTTTGCTAGCATCGCGTTGGGAATATTTCATTGTTATTGGCCATTTTAATTATCTACACGTGAGACAAGGGACATGGTAATTTCTTCAAGTCAAGAGTGGGAGGCAGTCTATTAGCTGGAGCATCTGTGCGCTGATTGAGAGCGCGGTTATCATTTCAGATTTGTGGCGTTCAGGTAAACTCTCGCGGTGTTTGTTTACATTTTGACTTACTACTTTAATTCGCAATGTCGGACATACGGTTGAAAAGATACAAAATTTTCAGGAACTCATGTTTAAATGAAATGTCAATTCTTCATAGCTTGGCCGAACTCGAAAAATGATAGATCACTTCGTAATTTATTTAAAGTTCGTTATTCTGAAATTGATACTTTACGACAGGACTTTCTCAAACAGCATCAAAATGTTTTATCCTTATTATTAAATCCATTCACGCGCGCGACTCTGAATAGTAAAGAGCGAAAATGTCCCAAGAAGAAGCGGAATTTCCGAGAGTTCAATTGGTGAAAGTGAGACAGAAACACAACCTGAAAAATCAACAGATAAGGACTGGAGAATAAAAACTGGAAAAAAAAGAAGCAGGAGATTAAAAACATTATCACAACGTAAAAGAGCCATTGCCAGCTTATCTCAACCTGGGACTTCAAAACAAACAATTAATGCACCTATTTTTAAACAGCCAACACAACAGAATAAAACCTTACAAAATACAGATGATAGGATGGAAACGTCTAGTACACCCCAAAATAACTACACAACACAAAATCAAAACAGACCAAAAAATATATCTGTTGCTATGCAAAACATTTTTCGTAAAAAATATAAAAATGTCTATTATGCTACAGCTCCTGAGGGCACAACTAGAACAAGACTTGCAGGCATATGGTGCTCAATGTTTCCCAATGTCCAAGACATCATAATACAAACAAGGAAAGGTTTTATTATTAAGTCAGACAACACAAAAGAACACATAGTTAAGGCACTGGATCACCTAAAAAAAGATAAGGAAATCTCAACTTTTGAGGAGAGTACTATTCCACAAACTACAACACACTAAACATCAACAACACAATCATATTCTGCGGTTATATCTTAGGTGGACATAAATATAAAAGAAAAAGAAATAAGTGAAATCTTACTTAACAGCAACATAGTACACCGTTATTGCAAACGCATAATATCAAAAAGAACCAACAATTCCTCATTATTTATACGAATAATTACAGGCGACGTAAGATCATACGAAAAACTAATTAACGAAGGAGTATATTACAAATGCAGATATTTTGCGGTTTACCCCAGCCACCCACCAGAACCTCTACCAGTCCCATGTGCAAAATGTTCCATGTTTACACATACCACTGACCAGTATAACACTTCTTCCACCTACTTGTAAAGCATGTGGCTCTACAGAACACGTTGCTTGGTCCATAAAATGTCCACAAAGGCCTACCAAACCCATCGATGGAATACCGAATGTTAAAATTCGCTCTATAAACAAAAAATCAGCTGACCTGGACAAAAAAGTTACAAGAAGCAACAGAATTCATTCAGTTATCACAATCCATGACCATATTAGTGACACTTACACAAATAAGATAAATAAACCTAAAAATAACAACCGTCAGGAACTATTGGCTAAGCTACAAAAGAGGTTTATTGATCAATACAACATTAACACCGTTCCCACATTTGTAGGAAATCGTCTTTATATACTGTTAAAGCGTAAAAATCCTTCCTTGTTTACAGAAACATTTTATGACTTTTTGTGAGTGCCCATCTCTATGCATGGATGCGTGCTCATCTCTATGAACTATGATCTCTTTCTTTATGTTTTTTTGTATCAGTAGAACAGAAGTAGTTGTTTAGAGTTGTACGTTAGTCTATGAAGCCGTATGTCAATAAAGTCTATGAGATGTCTATTCAAACAATTTATTTCAATAACAATTAGCTATAGTACAGTCCATTTTCAATACAAAACATTTGGTTTCATCAAGCCGATGTATATTATCCATTGTGATAATTACCTACAATACAAGAAAAACAATTAGTGTTGCCGGCGAGTGCAAGTTAAAGCCATAGCAACGAAGAGGCAGATTTGGCAGGCTTATAAGCGTCTGGAGTGTGCCAAGGTCAAGGTTCCCTCATATTCCTATAACTAAAAACGTAAGTCCTTTCCAGTTTTTACTACATATCAGGGTAGATATTCTCTATTTGAGTATCTATTGTTCGAATATTTATTCTGATTTATAATGGAAACATTGCCAAAGCTTCGTTTTAAACGCGACAATATAAAGGGACAATTAGATCGTTTGCAAAATTACTATGAGGGTTTAGATAAAAACAGTTTAACCATGTTAATTATTACGCAACTTGAACATAGATTAAATAAAGTTCAATCGGTGTACGAAGAATTTGATGAAATACAAACCGAGGTCGAATTTATTTTAGGTAATGCCGAGGAAAGTAATTTACAACTCTTAAAAGACGAAATGCAAATAAGGGTAAAATTTGAAGATTCTTACTTCGATTTAATAACAATTGTCAAGGATACAATTACGACTTTTTATAATGGGTTAACTAATAACAATGAGGTGAATGATGGGGGTTCTATCGCGAGTATGGACTCAAACAATTCAAGGGTTTATTCACAGTCTCGAGTAAAACTTCCAACTATAAAATTACCGACGTTTAATGGGTCATATGATCGTTGGCTCGAATTTCGCGATTCTTTTACAGCATTGGTTGATGGCAATAATTCGATAAGCGAAATACAAAAATTCTATTATTTACGGTCGTCCCTTGAAGGTGAAGCGGCTCATTTAATAGAGTCGATTGAAGTGTCTGCAAGTAATTATGTTATTGCGTGGGGTCTACTCAAAGAACGCTTTGAGAACAAAAAGTTGCTTGTTCACAACAATGTAAAAACATTTTTTGACGCTCCTGTATTGACAAAGGAATCTCATTCAGGGCTCCGCAAACTGTATGATACATTTACTAAAAATCTACGATCGCTACACACGTTAGGTTAACCCACAAACGAATGGGACACTTTGATCATACACATATTAACAAGTAAATTTGATAACACAATGAAAGAAATAAACATATTTTTGAAAAATAAATGCGATATGCTCGAAAAGTTAGAACTAAACAAAACCGACAATAAATTTAGTAAACAAAAAGGTTACAAATCTAGTTCACACATTTCGACGAAAGAAGACAAAAAATATTCTTGTTATTTTTGTAAGTCTGACCATGCTATATATCACTGTAGTGATTTCATAAAACTTGATGTAAATTCGCGCATTAAAGAAGTTAATCAACGTAGACTATGTAATAATTGTTTACACCCGGGACATAATGCACAACAGTGCAGGGGATCTATTTGTCGCAAATGTAAAAAGAAACATAATTCATTGTTACACGTTGATACAACTAATCAAAATACATCAAATCAAACAAATGCGAGTGTAGACACACCAAAACAAGGAGAGGCCTCGACATCAGTCGCAGGGCAAACTATAAACAAAAATAATGTTTCGCAGGTTTTATTATCTACGGCTTTAGTAATTGTTAAAGATATTGCGGGTAATCTACAGAAAGCTAGAGTTTTACTCGATCAAGGTTCCCAAAGCAATTTTATAACCGAAGCATTATGCATTAAATTAGGTTTAAAAAAGATACCAGTCGATTGTGCCATAACCGGCGTTGGTGAAACAATATCAGAGGCGGAGTATGAAATTTCACTTACTATCATGTCACGAATTAACAATAATAATAATAATAATAATAATAATAATAATAATGATCTTTATTGACTGATAATCAAAGGGCAATTGACCGAGGTCCTTCAGCCCGTTACATAAAACATACATATTTATTTTTACAATATAAAATGTACTATTGTGTATATAATTATACATATGTAAAAAAAAAACATTACATAAATAGAAAAAAAAATTCAGTTAACTGTAAGTGTTTCAGTATGTTTGGATTTTTTCCCAGATGGTGTATTCTGGATGTTTATATCTATTCCTTGCTCTAGGGTCTCTTCTAATACAAAAAGGTGCAATCAACTCCTTGTTCTCTGGTCGTTGGCAAAACTTTTGCGAAAGATATGCTATTCTATCTTCAATAATAATAATAATAATAATAATAATAATAATAATGTTTATTTGGAATTACAAGATTACACAAGATTACACAATGTAACAATAAAGATGTTTACCAAATAAACACTCAGGTTTCGCAGAAGTATTCTAGTGACACTTGTTTGCGATTTTGAGTGTGTGAACATTTCATTTTTACAGTATCTAATATCTATCACTATATAATATTTATTTATATACTATAATACTGCACATACACATAGCACCTATAAATTAATAAATAGTAAAACTAAACATGTAAGAAAATAAACAAAAACATCACAAAAATTTTAAATAATTAAAAAGTTGCCTTGTAAGATATTATTTATTCTGTCCCTAGGAAATTCTAATATCCATTGTTTTACCTTTTTTTTAAACTTAAACATGTTTTTCAAATTTCTTATTTCATAAGGTAAGTAATCATACAATTTTGCGGACAAATAGTAATTGTATTTTTTAATCTGGTGTTATAATTATGCTTTTTAAAATCTATATTTTTTGTTTTTCGCAGGTTTACTAAAAGAGAGCATCCATATAATTGTCGAATATCCATAACAGCCATCTCTTGAAACAAACTATTGCTTGAGTATGTGTATTCTTTATTTAATATAATTTTTATGAACCATTTTTGCAAAACAATTAGTTTACTTAAGTAATAATTTGCCACCCCTCCCCAACCTATTATTCCATAAGTCAAGTGTGACTGTATCAATGCAAAATAAAGTGTTTTTAATTGACTAATACTTAGGAACTGTTTTAGGTATTTGAAACGTGATAATAAACCTCTGGTTTTGTTTGTGACATAATTTACTTGTAAATCTCAACGAAGGTGTTTGTCAATCACAATACCCAAGTATTTCATTGATTTTGCTTCTTCAATGACTAGACTTGATGTTATATTCAAAGGACCGAAGTTAGGTAGATTATTCGCTAAAGATGTAAATGGAAGGTATTTCGTTTTCGAATTATTTATAGTCAACATATTTGTGTCAAACCAATTTTTGATGTTTTTTAAATCATTTTCTACTCTTTGTTTTAGGTCCTGCCAATAGGTTGTATACGTGAGGTTTGGTATAATAAGGTATTTGGAGGGTGACGAATTGGGTTATTAGGGTGGTGGATTTTGGTGATTGAACGTATGGAACTAGTTTCAGCTACTTTTAAATTTTGTAAGGCGGGATTTTTGAGGTTAAGTAATATTACATGTCTATACTCTATTATGGGTCAACAAATTAACTTGTAGATCTTACATTTTGTTTCTAGATTTATTCCATTGCTCTTCCATGACAGACATCTAAAATGTTTTGCTATTGATATTATGCTCTTTTTAGTATTTTTGGTGTGATAATTGAAGTTGATTTTGTAGTCTATGTTTATTCCTAGATATTTAGCACAGGTTTCAAGCCTAATAATATGGTTATACATTCTTAACGTTGGAGAAGTTTGGGATGGTGTATGACGAAATATAATTAGATGTGATTTTTCAGGGTTAGGTTTGAGTCTCCATAAATGCGTAAGGTGTAATTCCAAAAGTCGTCACACTGGAGGAGTTCTTATTTATATCAGGCACCGAATTAGCTTTTCAATTAAAAACTGTCATATTCTCGAAACTAACTATTGGGGACAATTTATCAATGCAAACATCAATGGGACTAAATGGTTAATTGGTGGAGTGTATCACTCCCCTAATGCAAGCCACGCGACGTTTTTGGAAACAATGGAGGAATGGTGTGAAGACTACTTTGCAAATAACTGTAAATGTATAATGATTGGTGATATAAATATTAACTTTTTTGATAATAGTTTTTATACAAAAAAATTAAAAAACATGTTTATGAGATATGGTATTGAACAACCTATAAATGAATATACTAGATGTACGAATTTAAGCTCAACATTAATAGACTATGTTCTAACAAATCAAAACGGTGTAAAAGTTATAGTTCATAATGTCCCCAGAATTAGTGATCACTCTGTGATAAGTATTAACTTAAACAATAGAGAAAGTATTAACGTTAGAAATAATTTTATGTACAGAAAACTAAATGATGATATATTTGACAAAATCAATCTTGAACTTATTTCTTGTAATTGGCTTTATGGTAACAATGATGTTAATGCGATATATAAAAATATGTTAGACCAATGTAAAATAGTATTAGATAATGTAGCTCCAATAATTGAAATATCTTGTAAAACCAACCAGGTGCCATGGTATGATGTAGAATCAAAAAATAAAGCTCAGACAGAGATATAGCACATAAAAATTTTGTAAAAAGTAGTGCTGAAAACAAAAGTAGATGTTGGGATATATATAAAAACAAAAGGAATCAGTTTGTTAACTTACTTAAAATGAAAAAAAGTAGCTACTATGAAAATAAAATTAATACCACTCAAAATGACCCAAAATCAATGTGGAAAACACTGAAATCTCTTATTAAAGGAGAAAATCAACAAATCAATTATCAAAATATTAAATTCCATATAAATGGTACAAATCACTTTGCTAAAACAGAGCAAGAAGCAACTAATAAATTCAACAATTACTTTGTGAACAGCATAATTGAAATTTCCAATAGTATTGTCTCAACAAGCAACTTGTCTGATCAAAATTTTAATATTATAGATTCTGTTTTCAATGAATTTAAGTTAATAGGTTTATGTGACTTAAAAAGAATGATAACAAATCTTAAAACAACAAATAATATTAATGAAGTTCTAACTTCTAATTTCATTAAAAACACGTTTGTTACAATGGGATATGCCTATCTTAATTTTATCAATACTTCCCTTGAATACGGAAATTTCCCGGAGGAGCTAAAAACAAGTGTAGTTACACCCATTGAAAAAATTGAAAGAGCTGTGGAAGAGAGTGACTTCCGACCCATTAATACCCTACCTGATATCGAGAAACTGTTGGAACTGTCAGTGTATGAACAGTTGCTTGATTATTTTAATTATAATGGGATACCAGTCTGGTTTTAGGCAGAACCACTCATGTGAGACAGCAGTTCAGCTGACAATCAATAAATGGCAGCTCAGTATTGATGAAAATAAATTCGTTGTTGCTGTTTTTCTCGATTTTAAGAGGGCATTTGAGACTATTGACAGACAAATATTGTTAAATAAACTTAATTATTATGGTATCAAAGGTAACGTCTACAAGTGGTTTCAACATTATCTCAGTAACAGATTGCAAATTACGAAGATTGGAAAATCAACATCGGACCCTATAACAAATAACATAGGGAAGTATCCTTGGACCACTGCTATTCATAATTTACTTAAATGATATAAATAATATAGAATGTGATTTCATGAATTTGTTTGCAGACGATACATTAATATCATGTAGTGGAACAGATCTTTCTGAAACAGTAACTAGAATGAATAAGGTATTAGATAAAGTAAATACATATTTAAATATAAATAAATTAAAACTAAATGTTAAAAAAACCAAGGCTATGGTCTTAAATACACCACATAACTAAGTATAAGTAACACAGACGCACTCCAACTAAAAATTAATAATGAGGAAATCCAGTGGGTAAAAGAGATTAAATACTTGGGAGTCATAATTGACAATACTTTAAAATTCAAAAATCACTTTGAATATATCAAAAAGAAAATTTCAAAAAAACTGTTCTTTTTTTCGAGAGTTTCCTCATCTCTTTCAATGTACACAAGAATTACAGTTTATAGAACAATTATTCAACCACATGTTGATTATTGTTCCACAATTCTGTACCTATTGGATAAAAATCAACTTCAATGTTTGCAAAAGGATAATTTTGAGATGCTACAGATATACATCTATTACTTGGATGCTCCAAACTTTACACTGGTTCTCCGTTGAGCAAAGGATATTTTATATGTGCATGACTTTTATTTTCAAACTTTCTAAAAATATGTTACCAAATTACTTTGATGATTTCACAATAAGGAATAATTTTATACACCAACATCATACAAGAACAAGAAATAATTTCCACATAAATAGAACTAGGTATAAGAAGTCGATGAAATCATTATTTTTTAGGGGCTTGAATGAATTTAATAAATTACCTGAGAATATTAAAAATTGTAACAGCTTGAACAGTTTTAAACAAAAAATTATTTCGTACATAAATAGAGAAATGTAAATTAATGTTCAAATATTATAAAACAAATTTTAATTTTCAATGTTCATTTAACTGTAATAATAATGTTATTTACATTTATATTTAAACTTATAATTATAATTAGTGTGTAATTGTTAAATCTTTTTTTTTTTTTTTTTTTGTAAGTATGTGTAACTATTTATTATGTAATGTTTGTATATTAGGGTTTCTTCCTACTTAAATAAATTTTCTATTTCTATTTCTAGACAATATGGCGACGTATCCTAGAGCGAGTCAAATTATTATGCAAGATTTTTATATCGATGATCTTTTAAGTGGATCAGATTCACCGGAAGAGCTTGTACAAATTCAGAAAGATGTTAACAGTATTCTATTAAGCGGTGGCTTTGAGCTAAGAAAATGGCTCTGGAATCAACCGAATTTGACAAGTAAATTCTTACTAAATAGTAATCTGGAGTCAAGTGTTTTACAATTAGGTGAACATGACCACAATAAAACCTTAGGTATAATATGGAATTCAAATATGGACATGATTCAGTATTCAATAAAAAATGTTGACCTTCCAACTCATATAACTAAAAGGCATATCTTGTCAGTTACCGGGCAAATATTTGATCCTTTAGGTCTTCTGGGTCCAGTAGTCATTGTGGCAAAGCTTATTCTTCAATTATTATGGCAAGAAAAACTTAACTGGGATGAACCAGTTCCTGATAATGTTTTTAAAAAATGGAATACCTTCTGTAAGGACTTGCCACTTTTAAATTCTTTAAAAATACCCAGACATGTAAATTCAAATGCAACAAACATTGAATTACATGCATTCGGAGATGCATCCCAAGTTGGTTATGGGGCATGCGTATATATTCGCTACAAATTGTCCGATAACTCATATTGTACAAGACTACTTTGAGCAAAATCTCGAGTAGCTCCTCTAAAAACAATTTCGTTACCGCGTTTAGAGCTGTGTGCAGCATTTCTATTAGCACATTTAGTTTCTAAGATATGTAACTCTATCAATATTAATTTTTCGTGTAGCTATTACTGGAGTGACTCAAAAATAACTTTGTGCTGGATACGGGGGTCACCGAATAAATGGAAAACGTTTATTGCGAACCGAGTTACTGAAATCCAGCAATTGACAAATGTTAAAGATTGGCACCATGTAAGGTCCGCAGATAATTGTGCTGATTTACTGTCACGCGGCGCAAATTGTGAACAATTACTGCATTTTAATTTGTGGTGGCAAGGACCTTCTTTTTTAATACATGACAATTCAAGTTGAGAATTAACAGACGACTTTACCAACGACTCTATGGTAATACCAGAGCAGCGAATCGTTAGTAACATTGCAATAACTGATTATACAGATTTTGACTTATTTTTGCGTTATTCTTCTATTGTCAAATTACAAAGAATGATCGCGTATTGCCATCGCTTTATTTCAAATATAAAAAAGACTAAAGAAGGTCACGTTATAGGTCCATTATCTACTATAAAATTAAATCATTCATTGCAATTTTTAACCACGATTATTATGCTTTAAAAAATAAGAATTCTCTAAAATGCACTAGTAACATTTTGGCATTAAATCCTTTTATGGATGAGCACGAAATAATTCGAGTTGGCGGTAGGCTGCAAAATGCAGAGGTTTCATACAATAGGAAACATCCGATTTTATTGCACAACAAACATTTGTTGACTAAGCTCTTAATGACTAATGAACACCACAAGTTGCTACATTGTGGTCATCAACAATTATTATACTCAGTCCGTGAAGTGTACTGGCCAATTTCTGGACGTAGTTTAGCCAGAGATATTGTTTGGAAATGTGTTGTATGTTTCAAGGCCAAACCAATTCCTTGTCAATATATTATGGGAAACTTACCACACAGTCGAGTCAACCAATTCTCTCCATTTGTCAATACAGGAGTGGATTATCCCGGTCCGCTACTAATGAAAGATCGTAAAACAAGAGTAGTGATAATAAAGGTATATATTTGTATTTTTGTTTGTCTATCAACCAAAGCTATACACGTTGAGCTCGTGTCTGATATGACAACTGAAGCATTTTTGGCATTGTTAAAAAGGTTTATCTCGAGACGGGGTAAACCCTCGAATATATTTTCGGATAACGGAAAAACATTTGTAGGTGCTGATTCTGCACTAATAAAATTGATAAATACAGATTCAGAAAAAATTGCAACAAATTTAGCAAATGATGGTATAAACTGGAACTTTATACCTCCTAAGTCTCCAAATTTTGGGGGATTGTGGGAGGCGGGGGTTAAGAGTGTAAAAAAGCATTTAAAGCGAGTATTTGGCAATGACCACCTAACATACGAGGATTTCAATGCCGCGTTATGTCAAATAGAAGGTGTTCTAAATTCCCCAATCGTCCAATCCCAACGACCTTCTCCCATTGACCCCAGGGCACTTTTTAATTGGAAGACCCATTACATCACATCCGGAGCCCAGCCTGCTAGACGTGCAGGAGAGATATTTATCAAAATACAAACGGCTGCAGTAGCTAATGCAGCACTTTTGGAAACAATGGCAACATGAGTATATATCCGAACTACAATTGAGATTTAAATGGCAACAACAAGCAGCATCCCTTGTCCAAATCCATGATTTAGTGATAATAAAGGAAGACAATCTACCTCCAGGCCAATGGCGGTTAGGTTGCATCATTCAACTCTATCCAGGAAGTGATGGTATTGTAAGAGTCGTCACCATCAAGTGTAGTGATACTGTTTTAAAACGTTCCCTAACGAAAGTGTGTAAACTACCAATTAGTGACGTTCCTAAAAACAATTGATTTTCCACATTCACAGACATAACATTATTTACTGCTGCTGTTATCAATGTATAGCAGAATATAATTTAAGTTCTTGTTAATGAAAATTTTTAGTTTCGAAATAATATGTTATTTCAAGGGGGGCGGTATATGTTAAAGCGTAAAAATCCGTCCTTGTTTACAGAAACATTTTATGACTTTGTGAGTGCCCATCTCTATGCACGGATGCGTGCTCATCTCTATGAACTATGATCTTTTTCTTTATGTTATTTTGTATCAGTAGAACAGAAGTAATTGTCTAGAGTTGTACG
The DNA here is from genome assembly GCA_936432065.2 of Rutpela maculata. NCBI lineage: Eukaryota > Metazoa > Arthropoda > Insecta > Coleoptera > Cerambycidae > Rutpela > Rutpela maculata. Next base: position 199,357,737 of record OW386285.2, on the reverse strand, counting down.
TTAGTCTATGAAGACGTATGTCAATAAAGTCTATGAGATGTCTATTCAAACAATTTATTTCAATAACAATTAGCTATAGTACTACAGTCCATTTTCAATACAAAACATATACTGTTTGATCTGAATTCTGAAAACAACGATACACCCACAGAACCAAGCGAAGGTATTCAAATTCACCGGGATGTCTAAAATTAAAATACTTTATGCCAACATCAACAGTTACAACTCTAAAAAACATTTAATAAATTACTATGCAGAACATAACGATATCAAATGCAACATGTTTGTGGAAACCAAAACTGCAATAAGTACATCGACTAATTATAAGGACTGGATTACAATTCAAAAAAATGGTTACGTGAACACAAATATAAGAGGAGGTAGTTTAATTCAAAGTGATAAACATCTCAAAATGGGAAAAGCAAATCCACCCCATTTAAATAACCCATTAAACGAAACCGTACACTGCACAATGCCCTTCAAGAACAACAAAATTCACATATTTTTAACTTATATCCATCCAAATAGTACAACTATTGAAGACAATTTGTTTGTGAAAGCCTCACAATATGAATATGCCATTATAATTGGTGACTTCAACGTCAACAATAGAAAGAAAAAACAAATACAGCATTTTCTAAATAATTCAGACTTTGTGCAACCAACATTCATTATGGCAAACAATGAAAATTCCACTCCCGACTTGTTTTTCTGTACAAAAAATATTAGGCAAAATATTTCCGACGTTCACCTAATTCCAGACCTGTGCTCTGATCAGTTAGCCATAGAATTCTGTCTCGACCTTGACCAACCTCCTATGGACTATGATGAGGAAATAAAATATAATTTTAACAAGTGTAATACGGAACGCGTAAATGCACAAATGTTACAATATATAAATCATGCAACTCCAATATCCCCTCAATACACTACATTCTTTCTGGAGAAACTTAATCAAACTGTCCGTGAAAACACACCAAAATTTACAAAAAAATACTTCTCACATAGACTACCGCCATTCATAATTAAATTAATCAAGATTAAGAAACAACTATACCGTGAAATCAAAAACAATAATGAACCAGTTCTAAAGAGAAAATTTAATGACCTTAACAAAGACATCCACAAACTGATACTACAATACAGATCTTCCCAATACTTAGAACTGAGTCATGAAATAAATGTGTCAAAAGGAAAAAAGTACTGGAACCAAATAAAAAAAATTATCAAAAAATCGTAAACATAATAATAGTCAGTTTCTAATAGAAAATAATAAAACATTAATAGCAGATCAGGAAATTGCAGACATATTTGCAAATCATTTTAAAAAATCATACCAATTTAGTGAAAATGTCAACTTTGACGCAAATCACCAGAATGAAGTCGATGATTGGTACAACTTATATTTCGAAGAAAGGCATTTTGAAGATATTCCTCCGATAGATGCAGACGAGTACTGTGCTGCAACCGTAACAAAAAAGAACACTACACCCGGATATGACAATATATCATACGGTATATTAAAAAACTAAACGCAGATATACACGAAGAAATAATGCGAATATACAACTACTGCTTATTGAACTCATTTTTTCCTCCAGAATGAAAAAATGGTAACGTGATTACAATACCAAAGAAAAATTTTGATCACTCTAATGTAGCCAACTACCGACCCATTACCTTGTTACCAGTAATCGGGAAAAACTTTGAAAAGATCATTAAAAAAAGAATAGAAGCATCTGTTGGTAATTACATACCCAACTATCAGTTTGGCTTCAGACATGGATCATCCACAATACACCCCCTAATAGTATTAACCAATAATGTCCAAACCAACAATAAACTAGGAAACAAGTCGGCTGCCATCTTTCTTGATATAAACAAAGCCTTCGATAGTGTTTGGCACTTCTGTATAAATTACATCAAATTCGGTGCCGACTATATCATATGGATTTTAAAACACTATCTCTCAAACCGATCTCTTCAAGTCCAAGTTAAAAAAAATTGTCCGCTCCATTTACTCCTAAACAAGGTTTACCACAGGGTTCTCCCCTTTCTCCACTATTCTACAATATTTTCTGCTATGACATATATAATTACAATCTGGAACATCCACGGAATGTTGACCATAATGCATATATGCTACAATTTGCTGATGATAATTGCCTGGTCTCCCATGGGAAATCTTTGAGAGAAACCATTGAAAAACTTCAACAACTCTCAGATAATAAAATATTCTGGATGAAGAAATGGCGCACTATTCCAAATCCAAATAAATCTCATCTGATTATATTTAACCATAGAATTACAGATAATTCTCCATCAATTAATCTACTTCAACAGATACTCCGACCTTCTCAATCTTGCAAGTACCTAGGTATCAATATTGACAGCAAGCTAAATTTTAAGTCTCACACAAAATGGTGTAAACAAAGTGTTGTATCAAGAACTAAACACTTTAGATCCCTTGCATATAGAAATGAAGGTATAAATACGTCAACGGCATGTAACATATACAAAATGTTTTGCCGACCCATACTGGAATATGGTTTCATTCTATTTGGAAATTGTCGAAAGCCAGCCTTAAATAACATCGAAGTAGGGGAAAGAAGTAGTCTGAGATCACAAAAATTAGGCATCCCAATAATCCCTTGCACAATCCCTCTAATAACCTTCTTTACCAAAAAACCAAAATTGAACCTATACTCTCCAGATTCCAAAGACTCTCAAAAAAATTCTCCAGCAATTTATCTAACATCAAATTAATAAATCCTTTAATTTACCCAACAAATCCCAACATCCCACCCAAAAGAGTATTCCCTACCCAAACAATCTACGAATCCCTTGTGTTATTACGTAATCAACAATAGTATATTTTTTTTTTGGTAAAAACCTTATAAACATAAGATGTGTTATATTTGTTTTAAAGTAATAAGTATTGTAAATATAATATAATGTACACAGGCTGGAAGACTTAGGTCGTTAGCCAATTGGAATTTCCAATAAAGCTTTGTACTACTACTATGATATGAACGCTGATCTAAATCTTGAAGAAATTATCCGTGAAGGATTTTTAAATGAGTTTTTCGCTGTTTCTTTGGAACTATTTGAAAATGAAACTGCACAACTCTTATCTCAAAACTTTAATAATAATAATAATAATAACCCAACAGAATTCGCATGCCAGGTTACCTAAGTTAGAGGTTCCTAAATTTAATGGTGATTATAAGGCATTTGTAACATTTTTATACCTTTTTGACGCTTTAGTGCATAATAACACTTAGCTTTCTCCTGTTGAAAAATTTAATTACTTAGTTTCATCTTTGGTACGTACTGTGATGTGTTGCCACCCCTAGAATGAATTCAATTAATTCAGATGTATTTGCACCTACTCGAGAAAGAACCTACCAGAAGTTAGTTCTAAAGTGACATCTGGAATTATCTAGAGAATGGTGGCGTCATCACAGAAAAATCGTGATCTGTCATTTTTAGGTATAAAAGACCGCATTCTCGGCGGGTAGTTCAGAAAGTATAGGTCGTGTGTGCGTGACGTCACAGATCTGAGACCTTAGGAAAACAAACCGCTGTCATTGCTGTCAAATGGCGACTGATTGAACTTAAGAATTGCATTTTTCATAATATTAGAGTTTTTATGGACATAATATCATACAAAATGGCAAGTTTTTGTTGTATTATTAGTTGTGGAAGCGTGGCAATCAGAGACAACATCAGTTTTTATAAAATAACACCGATTTATAGCCAGAAGAGGGTAGGATTAAAAGATTTCAAGCAATTAAAAGGAATTATTTTACTGAGGTATTCCAAGCATTTTATTAATGGTAAATTGTTGCTTGTTGATTTAAGAATTTGATTTTTAGTGTGGATTTATGTTATAGAAAAGACGGCCGTAATTCAAGACCATGATGATCCGTCCAGTTAGGTATTCTTTGTTAATATCGGATATAACTTAAAACCCAAATGTGAAAGTAACTGACAATAACTACTGCTAAAGCAAACAATAAACAATTCATGGTAAAAAAATAACACTTTATATTGATTTGTCAGCATTTTTAATAACCATTTCTTGTGTTTAAATTTTAGTTGAGCGAGGGTAGAGTTGATGCCAAGGGAGAAAGAAATGTAATAGCAAACATTGTTTTAAATCACATCAAGAGGAAAATACACAGATATCTGATGAAGTTCTTAAATTTAGGAAATTCAAAGTAGTGCTGTTAGCGATTGATCTAGCAACTAAACGTCCTTTTAAAGGGCTTATGTTGTGTGGTGTTTAAGAACCTAGTGTTGGATTGTTTAACATTGAAAAACTATGAAACTAAGACTGAAAGTGATCTAAAGTCAGTGAGCACATAAATAATGCCCGAATGGGCTTTGAAACTGTCAAATTGTAGCTGTAAATTTCGTTGAATTATGTAATTACAAATGTTACTTACTATTTAGATATTAGTATACTTAAATGTATAACATAATCATTTATTTTTTTATTGCAATATATCCCCTGAAGTTTCTTGTTGATTCATCTTATGAGTACTAATGGAACCTTGGATAATAAATAATTTGTTATTTAGTAAGTATATTTTGTTTTACTTTCAGTTAGATGCAAAGATGCATGTATATGTAAGTTCAACATAATCGACTATTTCAATTCACTGCTAACAACAATAATATAGTTTAAGAGCCTCATACAATATGTAGCAAACTGATAGTTGCAAAGAAGTTTTTATTACTAAAAAAGTTTTAACAATAATAGCTATGTATGTTTATGAATCTGTGATATTTGTTAGTGAAAATAAGGATCTTTTTGAGGACTGTGACAGAAAACATGAGTACAATATAAAAATGATTTAATAGCGGATATATATAAATATGCATATATTCAAAGAAATGTACAGTTTAGTAAAATAAAAGTATATAATAAATTTCCAATAAATTTTAGAAGTCTCCAAAAAAACAAACTCAAAATTTTATTAAAAAACTATCTTTTCAATAAACCTTATTATACATTACAAGAATTTTATGATGACAGTGAAGTAGGTAGAATAATGGAAAACAGATTTAAGTAAAATATATTATTTTTCATGAGTTTTTATTAGTTATTATGATTTGGGTTTTTAAATGTCTTTTTCATTGTTATATATAATGATATTATCTTTCTTTTATATATACAAATATGTTTAGTTGTAAGAATGTTTTTGTTTCATTGTGACATGTTCCACACCCGATTGGATTTTTATATGTAACTTTCCTTGTTACGGAACTAATCAAGAATTATCTATCTATCTATCTATCTATCTATGAGCGACAAATAAAACAATAAAAAGTGAATATACGTATTTAATAAAATACATGTTAGACATATTTATAACACGATAATAAAAAGTTCTTGCACAAATTACAATGGTTTGTATAGTTCAATCTATCGGTGTATCATAGGTAATGGGTCAACCACAGGAAGAAATTGTGTACACCTTTTTACATATTTCAAGTAGTTCACAGTACTTTAGTTTATATGGTATTTTTCACAAAATTCATAACAGTTAAGCCTTCGGCCATAGCCATTGTTTACTGTTAAAAAAGTGAAAGGAAAGACTGGGTAGTAAAAGAATCTTCTCTAAACTAGTAACAGAATCACAATGAGTACTGAAGAATCATCTAGATCAGCAATAGTCCAAGAAGTCGATGGCTTTTGTTGAAGATGCGAAGCTAAGAGTTGATAACCTGAAAAATGAATTTGTATGTTAGCAATTATTCATTAAGCAACATTTAATTAGGTAAACATATATTGAAAAAAAAGGTTGATCATCAACAACTAATTCCTACCTTTGCAAAAAGCTTTTATCCTGTAAATTTCTTGGATAGTACTTCTTTCACCCAACCACAAATAGCTTCAAGATTTGTGAATGCCTTGAACTCATCCTTTTGTCTATGCATTTCTCACAAAAACCAAGAAATTTACAATATCTCTATAAGAAATATTATGAAATACACCAATATTTGTTGTGAACTCATCATTTCTCAAAATATAAGTGATTTAATTCGAAAACACCAACTTTCTCCATATACCTAACCTCTACATTATGAGACGATTTCATAAAATATAAACTTATCTCCATATTAACGAACAAAATTCACCACACGAAATAATTAAGGATAGTTGTGGATGTTAAGTTATCCAAAATTAAGTTGTAAAATATTACAAAAACGGCAAAATATACTTTAAAACAACACGTTCAATCGGTACGTCACTCGATGACAGCTGTTTGTTTTCTTAAGGTCTCAGAATCTGTGACGTCAGCGCACACGACCTATAGAAGTAATTTTGAAGTTTGATTGACAAGTGAGGTTAAGACTACAAAGTGATAAACACTGTTATTTGTAGTCAGTAAAGTTCATTTAAGTTAATAACAGTATTGTGAAGTATCCAGTAAGTTATTAAATGAAGTGTGTTAGTGGACATCTCGTTATAATTTTTGGAATCCACAGATTTTGCAAGGGCGGTTTCCTAGGGGTGGAAACACGTTACAAATTGGTGTCAGAAGCGGAATTTTATGACAAGAGGAGCTCTGAAGTTGTGTTGGAGTGTTCGAGAAGTATTCTCGAGGGTTAGTGCTAACACAGAGGACTAATTTACTGGACATTGTTCGAGGGTTATTTTCGAACAGGAAAATAGTGTTAAGTGCATTTTTGAGACATTGTTGAACATTTTAATTAAGACATTAGTGTGATAATTAAATCCTTTAAACTGAGAAGTGATAGAGACACTGAAAAAGACTCATTTGTGTTAGTGCGTGAAAAATTACTAGAATTTTTCTATTTGGACATTAGTGGAGATTATTAAATTCTTTGAACTGGATAGTGACAAAAGACTCTGGATAAGACTTTTTCGTGCTGTTTCGAGATTTTTCTGGAAAGTTCCATTACCGATATTGACGTGGCAGTTAAATTTATTTTATTTTAACATAATCGTATGCCCATTACAACAAGAAGCATGGTTACGGAGAAACAAATGAAGGACCTACTTGCGGAATTTACGAAGATGATGGCGCAGCAATGCCAGGAAGATAAAGAAGAGCAAGAAAGAAAATGCCAGGAAGAAGAAAAACGGCGTCAAGAAGAAAGGGACGAATTAAAGAAAATGATGGAAGATCAGGAAATAAGACGTCAGAAAGAAAAAGAGGATGATGAAAGAAGACGTCAGAAGGAAAAAGAGGATGAAGAAAGAAGACGTCAGAAAGAAAAAGAGGATGAAGAAACAAGACGTCAGAAAGAAAAAGAGGATGAAGAAAGAAGACGTCAAGAAGAAAAAGAAGAGCAAGAAACAAGACGTGAAGAAGAAAAGGCTGAACTGAAAAAAATGATGGAGGACTTGGAAATAAAACGTCAACAAGAGCAAGAAAGACTCCAGGAAGAATTAAGGAACATTCTAAATGAACAAATCAAAATACAACAGGATGCTATAATTTCTGCCAATGAAGTACTAAAATGTGAAGTCAAAGAAGAGATAAACAAGGTCGAAGGTAAAGTAGGAGTAGTCGAGACAGAAGTCAGTCAAGTAAAAGGAGAAGTAACTGAAGTTAAAGAGAAAGTAAACAAGTTCGAAGAAGAAGTCAAAGGAGAAATAGACTGGCTTAAACGACAATTGAGAGATAGAGGAAGCCAGCAGGTAGTATCATCACGTCAGCGACTAAAACCTCCTTCTTTTGATGGCCAAAGTTCTTGGACGACGTACAAGAGGCAGTTTGAGGCAGCAGCGGGTGCGAACAACTGGGATAATGAGGAAAAGGCCATGGCATTAGTTCTGGCGTTAAGGGGCCAGGCCTCAGAGTTGCTTCAGACTATCACAGTGGATAAACAAAGGGACTTCAAAGTCTTGGAAGCTGCTTTGGACTTGAGATATGGCAACCAACACCTTGCCCAAGTATACCAGGCTCAGCTAAAATCACGGACACAAAAGGCTGGGGAAAGTTTACAAGAATTCGAAGCTGCAATGGAGAGACTGGCACACCTGGCGTATCCGAGCGCACCTAGAGAATTTCAGGAACAATTAGCCGTGGGGGCCTTTTTAGATGGCATAAGGGACGAAGAGGTCAGGCGAGTTCTGAGGCTGACAAGACACCAAAGTAGTAGCGAAGCTTTGGTGCATGCACTTGAAGTAGAAGCCGCTTACAGGGATACTCCAAGGTCGAGAGGGCGAGCTGTGACTCTCGAAGAATCACAACCAGAAACGAACCAGAACCCCATGTTGACTGAGATGCAGAAAATGTTCACCAAATTATTCGACAAATTGGATGTCCTCGGAAAGCAGGAAAAACAACAAAATAAAGGAAAGCCGAGTGGAGGTATTAAATGTTACAACTGCGGCAAGGTGGGACATATAAAACGAGACTGTCGACAGCAGAACTCGGAGAGTCGAATAAATGCTGTGAATGTTGAAGAGAAGCAGGAAAACTATACCAGGGGGGTTGTGCTGGCTAGGGAATGCGGTGCCTCCAGAGAAGTAAAGATTTCCCAGCTCCAAAGAATTCCAAGTAGTCCGTTGTTGCAAGGATATGTGAATGGAAGAAAATGCGTGTTTACTATTGACACTAGAGCTACGTCATCAATAGTGCGGCCAGGGTTTATATCAGGCTTACAGATTGACAAGAAGCAAGGCTGCGGTCCATGGAGAGGTTAACTTGGAACTGCAGGTAGGACGGTTGACTCAATTACAAGGTCATTATGGCTGACATTATGGACGATTTCATTTTGGGTCTGGACATCATGGGAGAACAGGGATTTATTGTTGACGTAGGGGAGCGAGTCTTAAAAATTGGAAATGAGGAATTTATTCTGGCAACTGCAGACGACCCATTCCATAAAGCGAGGTTGTTAACAACACAGACAATCAAGATTCCTGCTCATTCAGAACAAATGATTGATGCTGCCTTAGAAGGAGATCCTGGAGGGTATCGTGTTGGCCTAGTTGAAGATGACGAATCGATTAAGTCCCTACCCAATATTATTGTGGCGAGAACTTTAACCCAGACTAAAGACAAAATCCCAATTAGAGTCGTTAATTTAAATTCCCACTCAATGACAATTAAGGAAGGCAAACCGATTGGCTCCTATGAACCGGTCATATGGGTAGCGAGGTGCGAGGAACAAACAGAGGGAAGTTCGTCTACGAAAATAGACCAGGAGGTTTTGACCTTGCTGAGTACCCAGTTGGAGCATTTATCTGAGGATGAACGAAGGGAGGCAATCAAGTTCCTAGAAAAGGAAAGTTCAGTATTTGCAAGAATACAGAGGCCCTTACAAAAACAGACATAGTCCAGCATCGGATAAATACTGGCGACTCACCCGCTATCCGACAACCACCTAGGAGGCTTCCATTAGCAAAACAAGAAGATGCCTCGGCAATGATAGACAAGATGCTACAAGATGAAGTCATTGAGGAGTCAACGAGTCCCTGGTCATCGCCAGTAGTTTTGGTTGCCAAGAAGGACGGAACATTAAGATTTTGTGTCGATTATCGAAAATTAAACGATGTCACGAAGAAAGACAGTTACCCATTACCACGAATTGACGACACGTTAAGCACATTGGCAGGCTCACGATGGTTTTCTACGTTAGACCTTAGGAGTGGATACTGGCAAGTGGGGCTTCATCCTGATGATAAGGAAAAGACAGCGTTTTCAGCAGGCAGAGGTCTTTATCAATTTACCGTGATGCCTTTTGGACTTTGCAATGCGCCAGCTATCTTTGAAAGATTGATGGAATTTGTACTGCGAGGGCTAACCTGGAGGACGTGCCTGGTTTACCTTGACGACGTGCTTGTTATGGGACAGGATTTTACAGAACATTTGAAAAATCTTCAAGAAGTATTTGGGCGAGTCAGGAATGCCCATCTGAAGTTGAACCCGAAGAAGTGCCTGCTATTCCAGAAAGAAGTCAAATTTCTTGGTCACGTGGTGTCTTCGGATGGAATAGAAACAGACCCCGACAAAATTTCTGCCGTACGAGATTGGCCAAGACCATCTAACGTTCATGAAGCATGGAGCTTCCTTAGCCACTGCACTTATTATAGGCGCTTTGTGGAAGGGTTTGCAGAAATTGCGAAGCCATTACACCGGCTGACAGAAGAGAAAGTGCAGTACCAGTGGACACCAGAATGTGAAACAGCATGGAGAAAATTGAAGGCAGCTCTATGCACTGGTCCTGTGCTAGTGTACCCACAACGGGAAGGACTTTTTATTTTAGACACGGATACCAGCAATTCTTCGGTCGGTTGTGTACTGTCCCAAATCCAGAATGGGCAGCAAAGAGTGATCGAATACTTCAGCAAGGTGCTGTCCAAACCGGAAAGAAATTATTGTGCATTAAGTGCATAATGGAGCATCCGGTGGGCACTTCGGCGTTAATAAGACCCTGAATAAAGTAAGAGAACGATTTTATTGGGTAAATAGTCGTCAAGATGTGGAAGCTTGGTGTCGCAATTGCAAAATTTGTGCAGCCAGTAAGGGACCACAGACTAGAAGTAGCAGTGGTAGCAGTAGCAGTAATGAAGCAATATAACGTCGGAGCTCCTTTCGAGAGGATCGCGATCGATATAGCCGGCCCATTTCCAGTAAGCAAGGATGGTAACAAGTATATACTGGTTGCCATGGACTATTTTAGTAAGTGGCCAGAGGCCTATGCGATTCCAAACCAAGAAGCAGTCACTGTCGCAAAAGTCTTGGTAGATAATTTGATATGTCTGTTTGGTGTACCCCTGGAGCTGTACTCAGATCAAGGGAGGAACTTTGAGTCGGGGGTGTTTCAGCAAATCTGCAAGTTATTGGGGATACACAAAACACGGACAACAGCCCTTCACCCGCAATCAGATGGAATGGTGGAACGACATAACAAGACCATGAAAGAACATCTCTCTAAAGTGGTTCATAAGAATCAATGTGATTGGGATCTCCACATACCGTTCTTCCTCATGGCATACAGAGCTGCTATCCACGAGTCTACGAAACAAACACCAGCCCGTGTAGTATTTGGACATGAGATCAGACTGCTGTGTGATTTGTTTTTCTGAAAACCAGGCGGAGAACAGCTTCCCGTGAACAGCTATGTGGATGAAATGAGTGAACGGCTAAGAAATGTTCATGAGCTGGTTAGAGACCAAATCACCATAGCCAGTGACCGAATGAAGGCTCAATACGACCGTAAGGGTAGTCCAGAAGGGTTCAAGGCAGGAGATCTGGTTTGGCTGTACAACCCACAGCGAAAGAAAGGGAAGTCACCGAAACTTCAACCTCCTTGGGAAGGACCGTATACTGTTATTACCCGAATTAATGATGTCGTCTATCGGATTCAACGAAACAAAAAGTCCAAGATGAAGATCGTACACTTGGATAGATTGGCGAAGTATGTGAAAGAGGCTGAATTGCCTGACAGGGACGTTCAGGCTTAAGGAGGGGGCAGTGTGATGTGTTGAATTCAATTAATTCAGATGTATTTGCACCTACTCGAGAAAAAACCTACCAGAAGTTAGTTCTAAAGTGGAATTATCTAGAGAATGGTGGCGTCATCATAGAAAAATCGAGATCTGTCATTTTTAGGTAAAAATAATATAATAATAATTTCGTTTATTTAGCTAATGAAAGCTATACAATTCACAGATATTATTTTTACGTCTAACAAAAGCATAAATAAATAAATACATACAAAAGGATAAATCCATGATTAATAAACAAGTAGCATTCTCGGCGGGTAGTTTAGAAAGTATAGAAGTAGTTTTGAAGTTTGATTGACAAGTGAGGTTAAGACTACAAAGTGATAAACATTGTTATTTGTAGTCAGTAAAGTTCATTTAAGTTAATAACAGTATTGTGAAGTATCCAGTAAGTTATTAAATAAAGTGTGTTAGTGGACATCTCTTGTTATAATTTTTGGAACCCACGGATTTTGCAAGAGCGGTTTCCTAGGGGTGGAAACACGTTACAGTACGTTACCAATGACAGCTGAAAATTATCAAACTGCTTATGACACTTTGGTGGAGAGATATTCAAATAAATGCATACGTGCCCAAATGCATTGAACCGCTATAGAAGGCACTACGAAAATTAGTACTAATAATTCAACCGCTTTAAGAAAACTTTTAGATACTTTTTCTGAGAATTTGGCCACACTTAAAAAATTAAATTTTCCTGTAGACAAATGTGGCTTTATTTTAGTAATGATGTTATTAAAACGCTTAGACAATGCCACCATAACAAGATTTGAGTCTGATGTTCCATGCTTTAAATCGCTTGTGGAATTTTTAAATAAACAATGTATTGCTTACGACACGCTTAATCTCTCTTCTACCGATTTATCTAAAAAAGCAAATATATTTAAATCAAAGCCGCCGCATTCGGTTAATCGCACTGCATCATTTCTAATTAATAAACCGAATTCTCCAAAATGCTCTTTATGTAAGGAGAATCTTTATTATACGCTTGTCCAGCTTTTCTAGATAAAAGGCAAAGTGAATGTTACAATTTTTGTAAAAAGTTACATTTATGTTTTTACCTACGATCACTACTGTAAATAGTAAAAAACACACTACCTGCCATCTATGTAAGTTGAATTTTACATATTGTAAACAAAACAACTGCAAACGCTGTCAAAACTGACATAATATTTGTTGAATAATATTGTTGACAAGTAAACTAAATTCAGATTTTATTAAATAACTAAATAAATATGATCGTAGGTAATAGTGTAGTACATAATTCGAGTTGTAAAGCAATTACGCACTCATGGAAATACGCACTCGCCGCTATGGGGCATCGTGCGTAACTTTTCCATTCGTGGGTAATATGCTTCTTACAACACTCATTACATAATATACTATAACTGTTTAAGCAATATACATGATATTCGGGCTTGTAAATCTTTGTCTACATGTCATCGATGCAACCAGAAGTATCACACTTTGTTACATTTTGATAAACATGATACTAATAATTCTCCGTCCACTGAAAATAATTACTCCACTCAGGCGTCTACCTCGCATTCAAATTTCGCTTCAAGTTCTTCTGACACACCAACCACAGATCCGGTTTTTTCTACAGCCGGGGTTTTAGCAAACAAACAAATGGTTTTATTATCTACCGCTTTGATAGAAATTAAAGATAATAGTAATAATTACCAAATTTTGAGATGTCTTTTAGATTCTGGAAGTATGACTTCATTTATTACACAAAAGGCTGTGAATCGCTTAGGGTTAGCTAAAGAAAAATTTGCAGTTGAGGTAAAAGGATTAGGTGATATGCAAACTTATGTACCTCACGGTCGCGTTACTATTTCTTTTAAACCGTTAGGTCAACCATTACCAATTTTAAGTACAGACGCCATTGTATTAAACAAAATTTGTGACAATTTGCCTTCTACGCCGATTCCCGTTAAAACTTGGTCACATATTTCTAATGTAAATTTAGCCGACCCGCAATTTTATAGTCCAGGTGCTATAAACATTTTATTAGGCGCTGAAGTATTTTCCAAATTAGTTTTAGATGGCAGAATTGTTGGAAAGGATGGTGAACCTGATGCACTAAATACCGTTTTTGGATACATTTTAATGGGGAAATTAAGTCGTAATGCCTCGCCGGTCTCTTCATTTTTTTGTAGTACCACAGAGAATTCTTTAGATTCATTAGACAATACTTTGAAAACATTTTGGGATATCGAAAAAGTTCCTACCATCACATCGTCCTTACCTGAAGATGAATTGTGTGAAAAAATATTTTTAGAAACGATGATACTGGAAAGTTTATTGTTTCGCTTTCTTTTCGAGATCCTGTACTGCCTGTTTTTCCAGGTATGCGCGATTTAGCTACACACATACATTTATGTGCAGACATAAAACAAATGTATTGCATGATATTAATTACTCCTGCACATCGTGATTTTCAACGCATAATTTGGAGATTTAATATGCAGGGCCCCCCCCCCACAAGATTATCAGTTAAACACAGTCACATATGGGGTGTCTTCTGCCCTTTATTTAGCTACCGAAGAAGAGTTAAATTTTCCTCTTGCCACTAGAAAATTTCATACATATGTGAATGACATTGTTATGGAATGTTCGTCATTCGAGGACACACAAAATTTACAAACGCAACTTATAGCTATTATGAAAAAGGGCAGATTCGAATTACGTAAGTGGGCAAGTAATGATCCTACCTTACTTTCGCAACTTCCAGCCTCACATCTTTCTAAACAACTGCTCACTTTTGATTCTGATTTAGATAGCGCATTAATAAAAATTTTAGGAAGTGGAACCCCGAACAAGACTCTTTTTTATTTTCTGTTTGTCCCTTAGATCGACCTTGTACAAAACGAAATATGCTATCAGAATTAGCCAGAGTCTTTGACCCTATAGGCTTTTTATCTCCTGTAACTTCTTTACGAAACACTTAATACAAAAATTGAGAACTTTGGAGATCGAGTGGGACGATGAACCTAATAATGAGGTTCTCCACGCATGGAATAATAATAATAATAATAATAATATTCTCAAGATGGCGGATAGTGATAATGAACTGATAAGTACTGCTGAAAAAAGTAGTGAAAAACCTGGTGAAATTGAAGAAAATAGATTAAAATGTTGTAGAAAAAAGAGCACAGTAATGGTATGCATAAACTGCTACTCAATATTTCACAATAGTTGTGGTGCAAGATTAAAAACATTAAGGCTGTGTTACCAATGTCAAAATATCGCGTTCATTAATTCGTCATTTTCTAATTCTTTCGCGAGGTTGTTCTTAAAAATGAACCGACAGAATTCAGATTTGATTTAATTATTATAACTAATTAACTTAAGTGTGTTATGTATCATAATTTATATCTGAATACTAAATGAAATTAAGTTTCCAAAGTTTTCTCCTTTAGATTATTAAACGTGAACGTACCTCTCAATCGGCCGTAATTAATCTATAATTATTTTATTTTCATTAATGGGACTCAAATGTTCAAATAAAATATCATACATACTAGAATAAATATATTTAACATGAAAAAAAGTTAAAAATCGGCATAATATTTGCTCCTATAAAAGATTAACCTCTTAGAAAAAATTGCTCATTTATGCTAATATTAGTTTGACGTTTTACTACTAGATGGCGGGACAGAAGTTGTTCGAAGTGGTAACACTGCTGAAATAACACTAGAAAGACAGTAAGAGCAGGGTCGGACTTAATTTAACAATAATAATTGAAATTATTACTGTTAGATATTGTAGATACAAATGCGGTGGTAACCATGAATTGTTTAATTATTTACGAACATCAAATCCTATTTAAAATGTTACAAAATAGAATAGGAGTTGAACCATTTTTTAATTCACTGTTGTAAATCTAGTCGGCTATTTTCAATACTGCCCGTACGGCCCTGGAACACTTCTGTTGCCAACAACAGATAAGTAAAACACAACTCATAACTAAACAATTGACGATTTGCATGAAAGAAAGTTTGGTAAAAAGTATCATGGCGCACAGTGTAATGGTGTCACTGTAATTCACTGCACATGTTGACCAACTCGTCTAATTTCCAAACTTTGCAACAATTAAATACCTATAATATAATAATCATAACATTGTATTCATTATCTTTAATGTTAAACCTACTTCCACTGAATATAAATCATCTTTATTAGGTTGTTTCGTAGTCTACAATATTTAAAAAATGTCAAATTATGCAATTTGTCAATCACTGCTGCCAACTCTTCTCGTAAACTGAGAGTTGGAAACAGTGTTTGACAAATTGCATAATTCGACATTTTTTAAATATTGTAGACTACGAAACAACCTAATACAGACTATTTCTATTCGATGGAAGCAGGTTTAACATTAAAGATAATGAAAACGATGTTATGATTATTATATTATAGGTATTTAATTGTTGCAAAGTTTGGAAATTAGACGAGTTGGTCAACATGTGCAGTGAATTACAGTGATACCATTATACTGTGTGCCATGACACTTTTTACTGAACTTTCTTTCATGCAAATCGTCAATTGCATGGTACCTGTTTTCTCGGCAGAACCATTAGTTTCGCTATTTCTATATAAGAATTGACTGTGGCGTGCAAAAGCAGCCTTAAAGAAATTAGATGACAACAGAGTTATTTGTTGTGATTTAAATCCATACGAACAAAAAATCGATATGCATGATAAAAAACTTGAATTAGAACTTCAGTATATGAATAAAATTAATAAACGAAATGGAAGATAAAAACAACATTCTAAAAGAAAATAATAGGCTGCTTTTAGAGAAGATGACAAACTTAAATGTTAATAAACCTACTGTCCAACAGATGGCAACAAGAAGCAAACAAACAGTTTCAAAAACACAGCATTTTTTTTTTTTTTTTTTTTCGGTTTCCCGCTGCCGGACAGGGCTTCCGTGGACTCCGACACCACACGGTAGCCGCGCCGGCTAATTCATTACAGCCACTCTCCACGACCTGTGGAGTTAGTGACTGTAAACACCTGAATCATGTGCCCTAAGCAGACGAAGGGACCCCAAGATAACCGCCTTCTGCATCTGACCTGCCAACCATTCTGCCGAATTCTGACAGGCCGGTATGATCTTTAATTCTGAGAGCAGCGAAGGCTTCATCCCTCCGAGTACGCCGATTATTAGGACGACCATCTTGACCGAGTAGTCTGGGTACAGCACTTGGAGCTCATACCGGAGATCACGATATTTGGTCCGTTTTTCCCCCTCCTTCAAAGCGATGTTTGTCTCAGCAGGTGCTGAGAATTCGATGACAAACATCACTTTGTTCTGATGGTCGAGGAGTACTATGTCAGGCTTGTTGGCTTGAATTAGCCTGACGGTCGGGAACGAGTAGTTCCAATAAATTCGGCACCTCTCGTTCTCGACAACGGACTCAATATCTCCGGGGATGTAAGGCAGCACTGGTGTTTGATCTACCCCGTACGAGTGCCGTAGATGGTAGTATAGCACTCGTAAAGCCGCGTTATGGCGGTGGATGTAGGCCGAAATCGCGTATATCGGGCATGCTGAAAGCAAATGCATCAGCGATTCCGGCGCCTGACGGCAGGCCCTGCAGTTGATATCAGGGACCTCTACACCCATTACGCGGCTTCGGTAGACCAAGGTGTTTATTACACCATCCTGACAGGCCACAATGAATCCCTCGGTCTCCGACTTAAGCCCAGCTGACCTTAAAAAGGCGAATGTCAGCCTAGTCGATAAACCCAGTGTTTCTATGTTCTTATAGTACACACCGTGCATGGGTTTATCGACATGCTGCCTGAACAGATTCTCCTGTTCGGCAGCTTTTATTTGGGCTTTCAGACGATTTGGCTGAAGCTCGGTGACTGACTCTGGATCAGCACCGCGCCGGCCACCTCGTCTGACGTCGAATACGAGACCAAGTTCATCTGCGGCTCTTTTTGCTGCCTTGAACAATCCTGCGCCCACCCCTGCGATTTCGTGATCTCTCACTAATAGCAGGAGCGGATCCGAGCTCCTGAGGATGTTACATGCCATACTCAGTGCTACTCTGCCATGCATACACTCCAGACTCAAGAGTCCTCGGCCCCCCCGATGACGTGGGAGATAAACACGAGGAACGGACGATCTAGGATGAATACTCCTATGGATGTTCATCATCTTGCGGGTATCTCTGTCTAGTTGGCGCAGCTCATCTACCGTCCATTTTACTACCCCAAAGGAGTAGAGCAGAACAGGAACGGCAAGCATGTTAGTGGCAGACGCCTTATTCTTCCCCGAAAGTTCGGACGACCAAATCTTTCGGAGTAGGCGTCTGTACTTGCCGCGGAGAGACTTCTTGATTTGTTGCACATCCTGAATGTGGTGTTGTTGCACACCCAGGTATGTGTAGGTCTCTCCGGCATCCAGATGTCTTAGGATGCTTCCGTCTGCGAGCTGCGCGCCCTCAGAAAATTCCCCGCATCGCGGGATTATTATTATTATTATTATTATTATTATTTTTTTTTTTTTTTAGTTTATAAAAGCCAGTCACCCTTTATACTCTGTGGCTCCGACACTCACAGAGGGGAGCTGGTAGTACCGGCAGCCACTCCCCACGTCCGTGGGGTGAGTGACTACTGGGTCCGAGAATCGTGTGCCCTGAGTAGACGTAGTGAGCCGAGGATAATGGCCTTCTGCATCCTGCCGGCTAAGATCTCTGCCGAATTTCGGCATGCCGGTATGATCTTTAGTTCTGAAAGCAGTGTGTGTCTCGTTCCACCGAGGGCTCCTATGATCAGGATCACTAGCTTAACAGTATGGCCTGGGTAAAGCCTGCGGAGCTCGAAGAGCAAATCTCGATATTTCGTCCGTTTTTCCTCCTCCTTCAAGACAATGTTATTCTCCGCGGGAGCCGAGAACTCCACGACAAACATTGTCTTGAGTTGGTGGTCGAGGAGTACCATGTCAGGCTTATTAGCTTGTATTTGCCTGACGGTGGGAAACGAGTAGTTCCAATAAATTAGACACTTCTCATTTCCCACAACGGACTCAATATCCCCCGGAGCGTAAGGCAGCACTGGTGTCTCGTCTATCCCATACGAGTGCCTTAAGTGATAATAAAGCACTCGTAATGCTGCGTCGTGCCTCTGAATATAGGCCGAGACTGCATATACTGGACAAGCCGACAGCAAATGCATTAATGTCTCCGGCGCCCTGTGGCAGGTCCTGCAGCTGACATCAGGGACCTCTATACCCATGACACGACTTCGATAGACGAGTGTGTTGAATACACCATCCTGGCACGCCATTATGAATCCCTCGGTCTCAGACTTTAGCCCGGCTGACCTTAAGAAAGCAAAGATCAGCCTTTCGGATAAGCCGCGGTCTTCTATATTTTTATAGAAGACGCCGTGCAATGGCTTATCCGTGTGTCGCTGCAGAAATAGATCAATTTCAGCAGCTTTGACTTGGGCTTTTTGCCGAGCAGGTTCCAACTCGGTGACAGAGTCTTGGTTAACCCGCTCAGCGTCGAAGACCAGACCGAGTTCATCGGCGGCTCTGCGTGCTGCCTTAAACAAAAAGGCTCCTACTCCTGCACTTTCATAGTCTCGGACCATGCAGAGGAGGGGATCCGAACTCCTTATGACCTTACAGGCTCCATCCAGAACCATTCTGTTATGGAGACTCTCCAAACTCAAGAGTCCACGGCCTCCCCGATGTCGTGGGAGATATAACCGTGGAACGGACGATTTAGGGTGCAAACTCCTATGGAGATGCATCTTTTTTCGGGTTCCTACATCGAGTTGACGCAGCTCCTCTTGATTCCATTTAATTACTCCGAAGGAGTAGAGGAGGATCGGAACGGCAAGCATATTGGTAGCAGACACCTTGTTCTTCCCCGACAGTTCTGAAGACCAGATCTGTCGGAGTCGGTGCTGATACTTGCCGCGGAGAGCGTTTTTTACTACACTCACTTCTTGGGTGGAGCGTTGCTCGACACCCAAGTAAGTGTACGACTCTCCGGCATCTAAATGATGTAAGATGCTTCCGTCCACAAGCTGCGCATCCTCTCCGTAGTCACCACATCGTCCTCTCTTGAGGTGGACTAGTGCACACTTGTCCAACCCAAATTCCATGCCGACAGCCTGCGTGTACTCCTGTACCACCCTGAGGGACTGACGTAAATCCCTCTCTCCGGAGGCATAAAGTTTAAGGTCATCCATGTAAAACAGATGGGTGACCTTATGCCTCCTGTCGCCGGGGGTACCGCAGTTGTATCCACGGGTATTTCGAAGCGAAACGGATAATGGTAGTAGTGAGATGCAAAACAGAAGGGGGCTTAGGGAATCTCCCTGAAATACTCCCCTTCTGAACAATACCGGCTCTGTCTGGACTCTGCTGTTACCTGATGTTATGGTAAAGCGAGTCCTCCAGAGCGGCATGAGTTCTTCGATACATCTCACTACGGGACCTGGCACCGCAAGACATCTGAGCAAGTGGACAATAAGCTCATGGGATGTCATATCAAATGCCTTGCGGTAGTCGATCCAGGCCATAGAGAGGTTACGCTTATACTGCACGGAGTCCTGCGTGATACATCTGTCGATCAGCAGGTTCTCCTTGCAGCCAGCGACACCTCTCTTTGACCCTCGTTGCTCATATATCCGTTCGTAAACCCGTTCAACTGCTTGGAGCACCCGCATGTACAAGATGCGTGTAAACAACTTATAGCATGCGTTTAAGCAAGTTATCGGCCGGTAATTTTTTGGGTTAGACAAATCTCCGTTCTTCGGGATCAGCACTGTCCGCCCCTCGACAACCCAAGAAGGAATTTGCTGCTCCCCATTTAGCCATGAATTAAAAATTCTGGCCAAATGGTGGTGGGTACTGGAAAACTTTTTCCACCAAAAGTTATTTATCCCATCGGGACCTGGAGCAGCAAAGTTCTTAGAGCCCTCAAGAGCTCTTCGAACCTCTTCTGGGGTTACCGGTTGGCACACCTCGTTTGGTTGTTGAAACCGTTGGCAAAAGGCTTCAAAGTGTGCCAGGGCTGGAGTGTCTCTGTTGAGTGGGAGCTTCTGTCCGTAGAGCGTTTTCCAGAAGTTTTCCACCTGATCTACAGTCGGCGGATTCTCTACAACACGCTGAGGCGGTTCGAAAAGGCGCGAGGGCTTTTTGCGGAATAGATTGTTTTCCGCCAGCCCCCTCGCCCGCCTCACTAGTGACTTTTTACAAGTCACTAGCATCCGTATCCGATCAAGGCAGTGCTGCTTGGTGGTTCGCAGCACTGCCCCATTCAGTGTGTGATGGACGCGTCTTAAATTGGCGGCTATGCGCCTAACCTTAGGCGTGAATGTCTTATTGGCCGCCATATAGTCCATCACACATTGGATACGGGATGCATGTTGCCTCGCCGACCGGATCTTGGCTTCCATCTTATGTATACGCCGCTCCGCTCTCTCCTGTGGGGAGGCAGTGTTCCGCCTCTCCCCTGGGGTTAAGCGCTGTGCAGCAGCGTATACGGCACAGTTTATGCGCCAGATGTCAGCCCCTTCTGGTATCGCTTCACGAAGTTCAGCATCCACTCTGGCTAGGTCTTCTGATCTGGGGGGGCTGATGTAGTGTAACCCCCTTCTTGTGTTGAGGCCCTCTGGTGTTAGTGGAACGTCTAGAACTGCCTCCTCAACCAGTTCATTCAGCGGCTCTTCAACCGCCTCATTTACCGGCTGAGGAACAGCTCTCACGTAGCCCCTGCTACGAAGGTGGGATACATAATCACGCAGATTTTGCGGCGTGAAGGCGCTGTGCTCCGGATGTCTTTCACACCACAGAGCATGCATTCGCGCCATGTACCCCCTTCGTGCGGGTTCACTGCTTTCGTAGCACAGCAGAAGATCATTCCTCAGCTCATCTGTCCACTCAAAGCGTCCATGTGTCTTGCGGTCGTTATTGTCAGGCAATCCGTCCGGTTGGGCCCCACCACCTTGCCTGTGACCCCCATCCGGATGGGGTCGATTGTGGGGGCCCTGTCTTCTGTGGCCTGGAACCAGAAGATTTCAGCTTGTTAGGTGGTTAGCCTAACAAGCCCACGGCCGACACCAGAGGGGAAGTCTCTTTCCCCTCCCGGGTGCGCTAGCACTGTCGGTCCGGATTTTGCACCCGTGGCTGGAGTAAGTGGTGTCGCTACTCACCAAAGGCTAGTTGGATGTAAGGGAGCCCCTCCTGCTTATTATTATTATTATTATTATTATTATTATTATTATTATTATTATTATTATTATTATTATTATTATTATTATTATTATTATTATTATTAATAATAACCTTTATTCAAATTCACAAAAGACCTTTTAGGTCGAGGTGAAGAAAGGTCAACCCAGGGCCAAGCGACTCCTTAAACAATCTACAACCTTTATTCAATAATACCATAAAACGGTTATTATTATTAATAATAATAACCTTTATTCAATAATACCATAAAACGGTGTAGAACAAGTCAAAAAGAACATGAAGTCTTGGTAAGTAAAAATTGGTATAAACATTACAATTACATACAAAAAAAAAGTGTATAAAAATAGTACATTTAAATAAAAACATTACTTTACAATGACGGATCAAAAAGATGGGTAAAATATTCTGAAACACAGTAAAATAACTTTTCACATAAATAAGTTTTTAGCTTTACTTCAAAATTTTTTCTTGATAGGTTCTGATATTCTTGTGGTATTTTGTTGTAAACTTTTATCACCTGCGTTACTAGATTACGCTGGAATCAGTACAAATCCGAACTTCCATTACTTTCTAAATTACAAATACCCCGAAAATTAATTTCTGAGGATTCTAATTTTTATGAATTACACGGTTTTTGCGATTCATCAGAAAAGGCTTACGCCGCAGTTATTTTTCTGAAAACTAGCTGCAAAGATAATTCAATGGTAGTTGATTTTGTTTGTGCAAAAACCAAAGTAGCACCTCTTAAACGCATCACTATACCCCGTCTAGTGCTCATATTCTCTGTTGCTTTGAATCAAAAGGTTTCACGCTAGTTACTATTAATTGTTGATTACTATTCGCATCACCGTATTTTCATACATTTCTTTTGGGTAATGTAAAAGACAGTGTACTATCGCGTGTGAGTGAATGATTATTGGCATCACTGCAATATACCTACTATTGAGAACGAAAGGAGTAGGGTTGTTCAACGAAAAGGCCTTTTTACCCAGCAACCCTTGTCGAGACCTAGGAGCCTGATATTCATCAAGGGTAAGTCATTTAGTGCCTCCTTTTATTCAAATAATTTATGTCAGTAATTGTTCATTTCATATTTCCTCACAATATCATTTTACGCTAAATAAAAATATACAGTCTCTACTTTTCTTGACCCATTTGGGGCTAGCATACGCAATACTAACCGTTTTCGAGATATGAGCGAAAAACCAAAAACCGGGACTTTCTTCGTGCCCCCCTGCATCTCCTATGTTCGGGGACTTTTGGTATGTTTATCTCCTAAATAGTCCAAACATGGCCCTCAGTCAGAAATTGTGATGTCGGCATTTTCCTCTAGACCCCCTTATTGAACTTTCATTAACAGGGCTGTAGAAGTGTAATATATCGTTCCTTTTATGAGTAAATTCTGTGCATTAAAATTTTATGTGATGATCCTTTTACAAATTATAATGCATATAAGTTATGCATAAAACTAAAATAGAGTAGTTCGGTGGTCAACAAGGATATGGTACAGAATATAACGGTTAGTTGGGCCAAAATTTTTTAAATTTTGGGAAAAGATCTCCTGGTTATATTGAACAAAAGTTCTCATGGGCACAATACTCAAATAGTTCGGTCGCCAGTGGCCTTTGAGGTCTAAAAATATAAAGTTCTTATATGGTCCCTTGCGGTAAAGTTTTGACTCCCAAAGTGCCTGTGACTGAACCGCAAGACATCTACCCCCCTTTTTCGAGGACAGGGAACACAATGGTGACAATATTTTTCCAACATACCCTTCAAACACTACCCTGTTTCCGATTTTCTGGTGCCAGGCTTGTGAGGGCTTGTTGAATTTTGTTGAGATTATCTATATTTGTAGAGAAGTCTATAGATTGCTAAGACATCTGCATTTAGTTATGAAATCAGTATTCAGTTGGGAAACTAGTATTTAAATATGAAATCGGTACTCAAATATGAATTCGGCATTTAAAAAAATAATCTAAAATAAAATGATCACAAAATTAGCTTCAAATTTAAATATTAGTTAACTGCAATATTTTACCTTCGATATCTATCCACTCAAGAAATTGAAAAAGGAAATTTCTTAGTGCTTGTCAACAAAACATGTTTACAGCGGCAGGTACGAAGTAAGAGGGGAGGCCCGACGGCTACTGCGTGAAGTGAGTTAACTGCAGGAGCACTCTAATTTGAAAATTGTTTCTATAGTGACCTCTATGAGAGAAGGAATAAAGTAACGTAATATGGCGAAGGTAAAGAAAACTGTGAGTTTCAACCACGACTGACCAGATTTTCTATAGATATACACAAATATTGATTAGTTGTAACCAAAATAGAAGATGTATCGTTACAATAATGAATGTTCATTGAATGAATAAAAACGAGAATATTTTTACATATATAATCAATGAAAAAACAAAAATATCTGTATATATGGATAACCTGTCTCAATCAATTCCCTACGAACCACTGAAGGAAAAGGTCACTTCATGTAAAGGCTGCTTTAACTCCCGGGTTGGTTGGGTCTTGTCTGATCGAGGTTTCTTTATTTTGTTAGAATTGACGAGAAAAAATTCTATAAGACAAACCCTCGCAAGCCTAGCACCGGAAAATCGGAAAAGGGGGTGGTTTTTCCGGTTTAGATATAGTGGGTGAAGGGTATGTCAGGAAATATTGTCACCATCATGGGTAACCATTTTCTAGCCTATTTCCGTTGTTTTCACGGCATATTGTTATTGGAGGGGAGGGGGGGTAGTTTCAACTCCCGGGAGTGGGTTAAGTCACCTGTGGTCAAGCCCTTGCAAGCCTAGCACCGAAAAATCGGAAAAAGGTTTTTCTCTAGAGGTAGTGGGTGAAGGATAGGTCGGAAAATATTGTCACCATCGTGTTCCCCGCCCTCGAAAATGAGAAGGCAAATGTCTTGCAATCCAGTCACAGAACGTTTGGGGGTGAAAGCTTTACCACAAGGGACTATATGAGAACTTTATATTTTTAGACTTCAAAGGCCACTGGCGCCCGAACTATTGAATTTTGAGCATTGTACCCATGAGAAAGGTTGTTCAGTATAACCAGGAGAACTTTTTCCCGAAATTTAAAAAAATTTGACCGACTACTTTTTCCTAACTTTTGTGCGGGGTTCTTTACATAAATGTATTTAATTAACAAGTGTATTTAACTATTGTAATTAATAAAATATTTAAAGTTTTAAAAATTAAATCACCCTTCTGTCAAAAAGTTGGAAACGTTGTGGTATGGTGCTTTTCAAGTGCACGATTGCCCTATCAGCGAAAAAGGCATCTTGTTCGATAACACACATAATAATAATAATAATAAAATTATTCATTCCTTTGGCCAATAATACATACAACCTGTGTCGGATTTAATAGCAGAGTTTGATTCTGTAAGTACTTCTCTTTGTCAGCCTTATGCTCACGTTCAATCATCTTCGATTTTCATTTTTTAGGATAGTGCCAAATATCCCAGCACTGCCATGACTTGGGCCAAAAATTATGCCGCCCTCGACCCTCGAGTGAGTACATTTTTATTTTATTTTATTTTATTTTAAAGGCAATAATTCATTATTCATGTTATTTTTAGGGCTTTTCTTTCTTCGAGTAGTTGCTCTTTTTTTTATTCATCTCTATTCTAGTTCTTATGTCAACATTTTCAATACTTTTGAACATCGTTTTTAAGATTTCAAGTATAGTATTTACATATTTTTCTAAAATTCAATTTTTTCTTCTATTGAATTTTTTGGATTGGGACTTAAAACAATTTAATAAGTACTTTAAATCACAGTTAAAATATCGTAGCTCTGATACTTCACTTCAGATTTAGATTTCTGACTAAACTGCGTAATAATATACAAATGTACATTTTTTTTTTACTTCTTAGATAATAGTTGTTATTAGAATTGTCTTCTACTTTCTTCTATATAGTACATTTCTTTACAGCCTTCAGCTGTTCTGCAGTAATTTTAATTTATGATAATTTCTAAAATATCTTTGTGTAAATGCCTAAATAGGTGCCCAAATAGTTCACAGCAACCAACAATTTATAGCTAATAGTTTACACACACAAAAAAAAACGGTAATCTTCATATTATATGATATCATTCAAAATACAAAAGTGCACCTTTTATTTTCTGGTTTATATATTATGCACATATCAACTTGATATTTTAGTAAATTACGAGTTGTAAACCATGCGTGATCATAAACTGGTACCCCAGAATTTTGTGCAATATATAGATATTTATTTGTTGATAAATTTTTTGGTTTGTTTTACAGACCATATACATAAAACATTTTAATAAATATAAGGTTTTTTTAAATATTATTTATGAAGCAGTATTTTGGAAACTCAAGTCAGGTGGGAGCCTATTACCAAGGTTCCGTTTCTTTTTTTCTGCTAGTAGCACTCTTGGAGCAGGTTGGGTAAGTGTTTACGATATATTAATTTTGTTGATAAATTTTTTGGTTTGTTTTACAGACCATATACATAAACCATTTTAATAAATATAAGGTTTTTTTAAATATTATTTATGAAGCAGTATTTTGGAAACTCAAGTCAGGTGGGAGCCTATTACCAAGGTTCCGTTTCTTTTTTTCTGCTAGTAGCACTCTTGGAGCAGGTTGGGTAAGTGTTTACGATATATTAATTTTGTTGATAAATTTTTATTTTCGAATACTGAACTAACATTCGGCAACTCTTTGTTACTCATCCAAGCTGTTAAGGAAATTTTTAATAGTTATTACTTTTTTTTTGTTTGTTTTTGAACTCAGCGCGTAACACAGTACTTATATTTTAATGTTGTGTACTTTTCTTATGACTTATGTAATGATTCTGTAATCAAAAGCATCACTAAATTATATTTTATAATGTTTATGTAACCACCGACAGCTTTGACTTGAAAAGGAAATTTTAAATTGTTAAAATTACAGATGCACAGATCCTACTATTATACATCATCTTAGAAGATGGTGGCTTATGCAGGTAAAATATAAGCTCCTGTTACACAAAGTCTGCTTCTTAGATTTGGGGATTGTTGAATTTATATTGTATGGTGTTTTTTAAATATGTGAATGGTACCTTAAGGAATAAAATAAACATACCTGACTTGTATTATTTGCGTTATCACCACGACCATTTGACTCTTCATCAGCGCTTATGTGAAACCTTCTTTCAAAAACTTCCCTCTGCTCTTCTCTCTCAACTGCTCTGGTTTCAGAATTACTGTTGCTAGAAAAATAGAATATTTAGAATTAATACTTGGATAATAAGGGAACAAGGCATTTTAATATAAACATGGGATAAATCATGATATGAATCACTATAAAATGTCAATATGATAATAGAGCACAGGGGATACTAAGGTGCATCCATATTGACAATTTGTAACTGTTAAATGTTTCCTTTCTGCTGAGATATAGTGTATTTTTTTGCTTATTGTCATAGCGTTTCCATTTCATATTCTGTAACAAATGGAAGGAATCCTTTTATTCTGAGTTCAATTTATTTAAGATTTTTCCAGAATATACTCCGATTTATTTGACGATGTGCCTGTGATGGGAACGTTCTTTCAGACTTACGATGATGGTGCACCCACTACCAAATAATTAGAGAACATATAAATATTACCTTTGATGATAGGTGGCTAAGTCCAGGAGGTCCTAATGCTTAGCCAGCTGGGCCCCTAACATGAATTTACTGGAATATTCTTTGTGAGGATCTTAACTACCACAATGGCATGGACTGAGAAAACTGAACCGAATCTGGTACATTCGAGACAATTCCCATGTCATAAAAAGGCCATATTATTGAGTGCCAGAGGAAATGTATAAAATAACGGTAGACAATTCAAGAATAAATTTTGACTTAGGCTTCCCAGTTTTTACTTCCACATCGTGGAAGTATAGTAACGGTAGAAAAATTTCGAAATTTTTTTTGTTTAAATAGTCTTGAAATGTCATGAAATGTCGAGATTGTAAGTTTGGGAGAAAAAGAATTCTGTCTTCCGGTCTGTCTGTAACTTTTTTTGTGCGAACGATTACTCTGGAATGATTTATGATATTGACTTGAAATTCTATAACGAGATCTGAAACTAGATTATATTCTGATCTTACTACGCTGAAAGGTTGGAGGTAAATGGGAGTAAATAGGTAAAGCAAGCAAGTAAAAGTCCATAAAACTGGGATTTAGTGTATGAAGCTAGGATCTCAAAATATTTTTAGCATCAGCCACTAAAAATAAAATTGATTTAGTGTGTGGACGAGAACCAAAGACCTCAACGTTTTTTTTAGCATAAGCCACCCCTGCTCCCACGCACTTTAATACTGCGATAGTGAGGGACTTGGATAGGAAATTTGGATGTGGAAGTAGTGATTCGTTAGGCAGTGGTTTTCATGTGTTTTCCTGCTCAGTATTTTTTCTTACATCAGTAATTTCGTTTTCACCAACTGAGTTATGTCACATTAGTGTTGTTTGAATCAAAACATTTTTCCTTTCATTGTTTTAATTCAAATTCAAACAGACTTGATTTTAAAAAATACAATATATCTTACAACTAGCACGTACAAAATAAAAACAAAATATATCACAAAATGAAGGAGATTGGCATAGTAGCTTTTTTAATTCTCAGCACACACGATTTTAATACACAGGGTGTTTGATGCTGACCCTGAACAGGCAGAGGGGGTTATTTGATTGACATCTACATGGCCAAACATATCTATGCGAGAAATGTTATGATTTTTTTATAATGACAATTTTGTATTTTTTTTTAAATCTCCATTTTTCATCATTTATGTAATTATTACGCACTAAGTTTAACTTTTGATACTCTGTAATATTCATTTTTTTTTATTCTAAATAAATAAACTTCCAAAAGAAAAAGAAGTTAAAAGTTTCTGTTGGTTAGAAAAAAATTAAATAATACATTTATAGGAAAAAAATTGTAATGGTAATTTAAGGTATCAAATTTCAAAGTCTTCGTCTGTTGGCAAAGGTGTCAGACAGGGCTGTATTCTTTCAGCAATCCGTTTAACATCTATAGTGAACACATGTACTGGAGAACTGGCAGAGTGGAGCAGTTATAGGCGAAACCAAGATTTTTTATTTAAGATTTGCAGATAATATATTAGTTGCAGCAAGTGAGGATGAGCTCATACACCTGCTGCACAGGCTTCAGATGATAAACTCTGATTATGATTCAAGATTATTTAACAAATCGAAAATTATGATTGTAGACCGAGCAAATGAAAACCACGTAGACACGTTAAGAATACATGATTGTGAGGTAGTAAACAAGATGGTTTGCCTTGTGGAAAATACTGGCAACTACGAATATGAGATTCGACAAAGGTATAGTTCACAGCAGACTTATCAGACACTCAAAAAATGTCGGCTTCTTTGACCATCAAACACGCCGCGCCGCATCTGATCTCCAAAGGCACCGACATTTTTTACATTCCTAAGAATTGTGCTGTCAACTATAAGATCAGCTACTCGTCAGTTGAATAAAAATTTAGTGTGACAGAAATATCATGAAATGCACAACTATTAGATTTGCTAATGCCTCAGTTTTCTCTATATAAGAACAGACGAGTTTAAACAATACTTCATTACATATGGGAACATATAAAAAAAACTAGTTAGAAAAGCAAAACAATTGTACAATACCAATTATATAAATAATGTTGAAAATAAGGCAAAAGAGATATGGAATATCATTTTCTAAATTTACTTTGTTGACGATGGCAGAACTACGTATAATTATGTCCACATTAGATAACAAATGCACTCTATCTGAAATTCTCAATGCCAATATTTTAAAACAGGCATTCGAAGTTATAGCTAATGTTATATTAAATCTTATTAACACTTCTCTTGAAAATGCCAAAATTCCCAAAATTGCGAATACAATAAATTCAAGTGAATTTAGACCAATCAACACGTTACCCCCTATTGAAAAAATTCTAGAATCTGCTGTTTATAATCAAATTTTGGAACATCTCGAAAGACATGATATTCTAATCAGTAATCAATCAGGGTTTCGTAAAAAGCACTCATGTGAATCATCGTTACAGCTTTCTCTTAATATAACAAATATGTTATAGCCGTTTTCCTTGATTTGAAAAGAGCGTTTGAAACTATTGACCCAGATATATTACTAGCTAAATTAAATCATTTTTGGAGTTGAGGGTGATGTGTATAAATGGTTATCTGATTACTTGGCAGGGAGAAAACAAGAGAGTTAAAGTAAGGGATTCAGTATCTAGTGAAATTGTTAACAATTTTGGTGTTCCACAAGGGAGTATCTTAGGTCCACTTTTTTTTATATTGTATCTAAACGATATAAATTTATTTGTCGATTGTGAATTCATAAACTTATTTGCTGATGATACATTATTGGCATGTAGTGATACAAACTTGGAATTAGCAGTACAAAAAATGAATATAATAATGACTAGTGTGGAAAATTATTTGGAAATTAACAAACTAAAATTAAATATATCAAAAACTAAAGGAATAATATTAACCATCAAATATAAATACAATAATATAAACTTAAACAATGTAAATCTATTAATTTATAACGAGATAATTGAAATTGTTGAATTAATAAAATATCTTGGATTTCAATTGGATAATACTCTAGCTTCGATGCTCATTTTGAATACATTTATAAAAAAAATTCAATAAAACTATATTTCTTCTCTAGAGTTGCCAATAATATGATGCCAATCATATGAGGCTAGGATTACAGTTTACAGATCAATTATCCAACCACACTTTGATTACTGTACAACTGTACTGTATCAGTTTAACTTAAACAAACTGTCACAAGTACAAAAACTTCAAAATCGTGGAATGAGGATTATATTACGAAGCAACCGTTATATACCCATTAATTTAATGTTGAATGCTTTACGGTGGCTCTCTGTTTCTCAAAGATTATTTTACTTTACTATGATTTTGATATACAAAATGTTAAACAATCTAACACCTCCCTATTTTCAAAACTATATTATTCTCCATTCTGACATACATTACCACTTTACCCGTAATGATAACAACCTATACATACCTAGAACTAATTATGAATTTTCTGCTATTTAAAGGTTTTGATAAGTTTATTAAATTGCCAAATTATATTAAAACAAGTTCTTCTATCACTGTTTTCAAAAATAAATTAATGATATATATCAAAAATGTTTTTACATCACAATGAGGTCCGTCAATTGTTAAACTGTTAAATGTAGTCCCTATTTAACTTAGTAGTGCAAATATAAAGATATTAAATCGAATAGTACATACATACATACATATATATATATATATATATATATATATATATATATATATATGAAGTGTTGGTATACTTCTGGGTGTATTCCCACGTAGTTGATAGGCTCCTGCTGGATTGTCGTCTAAACGACGTTTCGGCAGAATCCCATATGCTATCTTCAGGTTCTCGCTGAAAGCTGTCTACTGCTGCTCCTCGTTGCTCGAACTGGACTGACGTTCTCCTCGTTGTGCGGTTCCTTATATATGCTTGGGCCTAGAGCGCGCATGCGCGACTGGCTACATGTTATCGGTCCTCGACTGTATGTGGGAGGCGTAGCGGGCGTCTGAGCTAACCCAGCCAGTGGCCTCGCTGAAACGTCACATTTCACGTGACCTCTCGTTTATGGTCGTGTATCCTAGTTGGTTACTGACCACGATTTGAAGATGTAATTCAATGCAGGTCGGGGTATTTGCCCGCTGAGTAGTTGTTTCCTTCAAATCCTATTTCATAAACAGTGAGTATAGCCTACTAAGGCTAGAGGTCGTCGCTCTTGGTACTTGCTTTGCAAGTCGCTATACGCCAGAGACATGTGATTATGTCCGACGTATAGTAGCATCTGACCATATGAGAGCTTACCTCTCACCGTCACATATATATATATATATGTATATATATATATATATATATATATATATATATATATATATGTTTTGTGAACAAGTCGAGATCCCTTCGTGATATAAAGTATACAAGTGGAGATCCGTTTTTACAAGACGAGATCCGAAACGGATCTCGACTTGTTTCTATGTGTATATCATGTTTATTCAATTAATGTAGATGGTAGAAGTGTACACGTGAATTTTACCTCGGATCTCCTTTTTCCACTTTTTATCCATTTTTATACACGAGTAGTTAAACCAAACGCACTTATGAGGGCACTGGAGTGCTTAACTTGTATATAATATTTTATGAACAAAGTGAGATCCTGTATATCTGGCAATGCCGTGTCGTTTATTTGCAACAAAATCAGATCTAGTCAATGAGGTTGACCCACACTGGACTAGATTTTCATTATTTTGGGTCTCTGCTTATTAATTGATTAAATATAAGTTTAATAACTTTACTATTATTACAGTAACTAGAGGTTTTTAACTTCGGAATAATGTCATATGAATTAGATTTCGTTCATTTTTGGCAACTTAATAGTAAATGCATCAAAGCAAAGTTTCTATTTTGTGCGGCGGCTTGCTAATTTATAGGGGGTGGATGCCACTCCTCTTCCAGAGGGTGGCAAATAAAAAAAATGAAAAACTTTGGAGCTGAAAGAGTAACATATTTTAAGAGAAAAGGCTCTATGCAACTTTTCATATGAATTGATAGTCTTTAAGTTATAACCACTTGAAAATTGGGATTTTAGCTTGAGAAAGAGGTATTTCAAAATTATTTTAATAACTCGAAAAGTATTCCATTGAGCGAGAACATGGGAGACACAAAACCTACTAAACTGAAGATGAATTTCTTTTTTTTTTCTAATCTCTGTAGAATTAATGTTTCGAATATCTGAAAGTATAAAGTAACTAGTTTAAATGTTAAATATATCATAAACTATGGAACTTGCGACAAAAATTGTAATAACCGAAATAAAAGACCTATTAATTAGGGTTCGAATGATTTTTTGATTGTTTCTTTAGCATAAAAAACAGATAAGTTATGACAGAAAAATTGTGCTTCTTCAGTTTTTTAATAAAAACGTCGCCATTTTGTTAATGTAAGTAGTCAGTAATTAAAAAAAATATATGTTATCAGATACCGTTTTTCGTTATCACTATTATGACCTAGATTCTCATATTTTCTCGTAGGTTTACAGCACTTACTTTCGAAAAAAAAAAACATTTTAAACTACAAAGGGATTTTCGAAAAAACGTCAAGTTTTTGTTTCTTGGCAAGTATCTCAAGAAATATTAGTTTTAACGAAAAAAAAAGGTGGATACCATAAATAAGGCTTATAAACTGAGAATGAACTCGTTTTTATTTTATGTTTATGTAGGATTAATAATTTCGGAGATATTTAACTTTATAGACGACATCCGAATGTTTATAGGGTTTAAATGTTGAATATCTTAGAAACTATGACATTTCCATCAAAAGTTCTAATGAACAGAATTAAAAATAATGAATCATGAACCTTTAAAATTATTTTTTGTTTGTTTCTGTATTATAAAAAATAGAAAAGTTATGGCTTGAACAACGTGCGCTTTCACATTTGTTTAAACAAAATTTCGCCATTTTGTTATAGTAATTGTCCAGTAATTATTATTTTTTTTTAAATACTGTTTTTGTTAATATACAATATCACCTAGATTCTTAATTTTGTTTTTCTGTTTAAAACGTTTGTTTTAGGAGAAAATTCCATCCGCTATATTAGAGCCGTCATGTCATTTTCATTTTTTTAATTTTTACTTCAGATTCGCTGTCAACAATCCCAAAAATAAATCAGTAATACATTTTCAAATATTAAATATCTAAATTTAGGGGTGGTTTTCACCCCTTGGGGATAAGAGCAAGTATCCGCACCATATAGAAACTGAAGATTGCCATTTACTACAATAATAACCCATGAAAATTATCATTACATATGAGATTGCTAAATTTTTCGTATTTTTTACCTCTAGTTACTGTACTATATAATGTATAGGACGTGTAGCAGAGTACGTTTTACATTTTATGAAGAAAGAAAATTCGCGTGAAGAGTGTTGCAACGCCTTTGACGAAATTCTATAAACACAAAGATACCGCATAGTATACTAACCAACGTTTCAACAACCAAAGTGTAATCATCGGGAAATGATAAAAATTGCAAGTATGGCAATTAAACCTACAATTTTATGTATATATTCACCTGTATTTTTTTCATAAAATGTTTGATAACCTTTATATTTACTGATCGATTGCTTTCAAAACCAATAGGGTTATTTCTCTGGGTAACACTGACTTCTTACCCAAATTTCAATAAAATCGGACTTTTCTTACATCGGACGGAGAAACAGGCAGACAGACGAATATTTTGAAAGCCATCAGAATTTTATGATTTAGACAATTATGACTTTTTTGTCTATGAGAGATATTTACGGTTTTAGAAATGTGCCTACAAAATAGAATATACTCTACATTTTCGTACTTGCAAAGAGTATAATAATACTAGATGCAAAAAAAATGTATATATTTTTTGTAGAGAATTTTATATACTTTATTTTTTATATGAAGCATAATTTTGATATTGCTAATTGTTAACGAGACAAACAAAAAATTGAATTGGAGCACCATTTTTTCAAGACGTCGGCTTGAGCGTAAGAGATGGAGTTGGGACTTTTAGAATGTTCAATAGTAGGCCTTAATAAAATTCTTTGACAACTTTCAAAACTTGAACAGTTTTTTCCGTTAAACGTCAAAATTTCTTCCTATTTGCCTAGGGTAATAGTCATTTGAAAAATTCTTAACCAAGCATGGGGGTGTGGGGTAATTTACGTTTAATTTGATTATATGAAAAATATAGATCACCACTGAATTTGACATCAATCAATCAATTTAGAATTCTATTTTTATTTGTCTAAAAAACTTAACCCTTAGTGGAATAAAATACACTGTAATCTTCATAAACTACATACTAAAATCTTAATTAAATTAAACATAAAACTAAATGGCAGTAGGTGTACAGAATGGTTGATTTTGGACAATTTAATGTCGAAATTTTTCTTAATAAAAAATTGAAGGTCCATACCTGCCCCTGTTTTGTAAGTTTTTCTATAAAATATTTTTTTTATTTACATACCAAAACTAAAACTTGGCCATTTAAAAAAAAAGTTAAATATCTCATTTCTTTTGAGACATTTCGGCAAGATAATTAAACAGTTTTAGGAGAGATTTAATATTTTAGTGATATTGCTATTTTTCTTTGCAGTGTGTTTGGATACAACCAATAATTCAACAGAAGTCAATCTGTTTTACGTAATCGACTTTTAGTAGTTACCACCCAAACACATGGGAGACACCCATTTTTATTGCTCTTTCTTGGAACTATATTAACTATGTAGGTACCTTCTTCCAATAATGTCAATTTATGACCATTTTTAGAATTCAGTCCCAACTTACACTTACTATATTATTTTACGAAATTAAGAACAAAATTGCGAAATAAAGGAGGGGTATCGATAAGCTAAGAAAATTGACTCCAATATGACAAAAAATCTAACTATATATTTTTTTATATTTCTCATTATTTTAGTAAAATACAGGACATTAACTTAACGCTACAATAAATTAAAAGTAAAAATGACTAGGTTTTCTTCACGAGAAAAATCGAAAAACTGAGGTCGAAATAGTTTTTTTTGGAAAATTGTACCCTTTTCTACTATATCGAGTTTTTTTAGACATGAGCGCATTTTTTTAGCAGTTTAATTTTTGTATTTTTATATTTGTTGACGTCTAAAGAACAACATGTAAAAAAATCACCATGCTAAAAAAATGCGCTCATGTCTAAAAAACTCGATATAGTAAAAAAAGGGTGCAATTTTCCAAAGAAAGCCATTTTGACCTCAGTTTGTCGATTCTTCTCGTGAAGAAAACGTAGTCATTTTTACTTTTAATTTATTGTAGCGTTAAATTAGTGTCCTGTATTTTACTAAAATAATGAGAAATATAAAAAAAATATAGTTAAATTTTTTGACATACAGTGTGTCCCAGGATAGATGTAACAAGAGGTGTAATGGACCAAAAATTTTGGAAAGGTATTTGGGGATTGAATCCTGTTTGTTGTAAAACTAAAGTATACCAAAAATGACTTGATTTGGTGTTCTACAGGGTGTTTTATAAGCAAAGTTGTAAAAATCACCACCAATAAAGTACCTTTATTTTTCAAAATATGAAAAAATTCCACTAAGAAAAGTTATTTAGAATGCAATTTTATATCTCTGCACCAAATTTCAGGAATATAAAATTATTTTTTTAAAAATTCCCATTTTTTCAATAAATAAGTTTTTCATTTTGAACCACTCAATTAAAACTGCATAGAAATTATTTTTTACATTCAATTTTTTATTTACCAATAGCCTACTTTTTGAGATGATTAACATTTGCTCTTACACAATTTTAAATATGAATTCAACTCTTAATTCGCAATAAATGGGAAGTTTCAAAAAAATAATTTTATATTCCTGAAATTTGGTATAAAGATATAAAATTTCATTCTAAATAACTTTTCTTAGTGGAATTTTTTCATATTCTGAAAAATAAAGGTACTTTATTAGTGGTGATTTTTACAACTTTGCTTATAAAACACCCTGTAGAACATCAAGTCAAGTCATTTTTGGTATACTTTAGTTTTACAATAAGCAGGACTCAATCCCCAAATACCATTCCAAAATTCCAAAATTTTTGGTCCATTACACCTCATGTTACAGCTATCCTGGGACACACTGTATACTGGGGTCAATTTTCTTAGCTTATCGCCTCGCTGCCTCACCTCTCCACGCCGCCCTGAGTTTCGTGCAAGTAATTTTTAAATCAATAGTAAATTTGCACACAAATTTTCAGTTGTAAACTTTTTGCAAATTATATGAAAAGTAACACGACTGCTAAAAACTCTACTTTTTCATATTTTTAAAATTTCAGCAACATGAAAAATAAAAAAAGGGACATATGTAAAAAAAATTGAGGAAAACAAAAATTGAAATATTTAGTTGAAAAATTTGAAAAAGTTATTAGTATTTCTAGAGTAATATGTACATTTTAAAAGTTTTTCATAACTCCCTCTTGTGTACCACCAGTTGTGGTTGACTTTACATCCAAAGCTAGACATACTAGTTCCTTTCCACGATTAGACATTTTTTCAGCAGTTCACTGTCCCAAACACTTGTCGAATGTTAAAAAGCGCGCAAAGTGCCCTTTTGGCTCTTTGAGATATGGTGCGCTGTTATCCAAGAAGTGTGACAACATCGCAGGATCTCATCTTACACTATATACATCAACATATACATTAGTGGATCTCGACTTGTTTGGTTTTTATTAAGGATCTCGTTTTGTTTAAATTTTATCACGAAAAATTCAAAGGTTGAATTTGTTTCCCCTGTGTTGGTTTATGGGTTAAGAGGATAATAAAGCAAGTTTCTGTGAAAAATATACTCAACAAAGTCTTTCTCTTGTGATGGATCTCGGGTTGTCCTAAATTTATTCGGATCTCGACTTGATATAAAAACATATATATATATATATATATATATACATATATACAGGGTGATTCTTTTAAGGCGGCCAATAGAATATTTCCCACTTGCAGATGAGATAGCCATTTGAAATTTGGTACCCTAACATAGTCGACCATTGCGAGTCTGAAAATAATAATTTCAAAATGGCGGCACTTCCGGAAATACCGGAAGTCGATACCAACTTGCTTATTTTAAATGGAACACCCTATATTTCCTATTTATTTTTAATTTTGTTAGATATATATGATGAGCGAATCTGTTGTTTTAGCACATCTAAATATTAGATCTCTTTTGCCTAAGCTAAATGACTTGAAGGAGCATATGTCACTAATGAACTACACGCTACTTTGCTTGACTGAGACGTGGCTTTCTCCCACCACTCTGAGTGACGTTACTGCAGTAGAACGGTATACTTTAGTAAGGAAGGATCGCAGGTTAAGACGAGGTGGGGGAGTAAGTATCTACATTAAAAATTCTGTGTCATTTAATGTAATTCAAACCGAAGACGATATTGAGCAATTGTGGATCAAAATAAAAATTAACAAAAAGCAATTTGCAATAGGAGTAGTCTATAAACCACCGCATAATTCATATAATGATTTTATAAATAAATTGGAAAATACAATTTCAAGCTTGTTACCTGAATATGATGAAATATTTTGCCTAGGCGACTTCAATATTGATATGTTAAAAATTGATTCTCCAGCTTTCAACAAAGTTAACTCTATGCTTGCAGCACTTAGTTTATATCAAATCGTAGATGCTCCAACTAGAAATACACCTTCATCTACGTCTTTAATTGACCTCATATTAACTACCAATAATAATAATATTATTAAAAACGTAGACGTAGTTGCGTTAGATCATTTGTCTGATCATGAATTAATCTTAGCTGAGCTAAATTTCACTTGCCCCATAAATACACCAATTTTTAACTCCATAAGAGACTTTAAAAATTTTAACCTTGACCGTTTTTATGCCGATATCACTCTAATTCCCTTTGAAATAATCTATGACCTAGACGATGTTAATGATAAACTTCATTTGTTAAATGATAGTATACTCTCTGTTATTAATTTTCATGCCCCTTTGAAAACAATTAGAATAACAAAAAAACACTCCCCGTGGATTACTGACAATATACGCCTACTCATGTCTCTTAGGGATAAAGCTTGAAACAAATGGCGTCGTATAAAAAATGAAGCTTCACACAATTATTATGAATTATTAAAGAACTATACCACCTTGGCATGTAGGAATGAAAAAAAGCATATTTTGAACAAAAACTTAGAGATAATGGGGTCAATAAAATATGGAAGGATTTAAAATCGTTAAGTATTGGCAAGCAGGTTAATCTTTTACCGAATAATTTAAAAGACGTTGATGGGCTCAATAATTATTACGTAAATTGCATCCCAAATCTACCAATTGACCATAACATTGTTGATTATTATAATAACAATCTTAATCCTACTGCAGGTTCATTTGAATTTAAACCAATAAGTGAATTTAATGTACAAAAAATATTATACAGCATAAAATCTAATGCTGAAGGTTATGATGGGCTTACAATTAAATTATTATTAATGTGTTGTCCTCATATATTGCCATTTGTAGCCCATATAATTAATTATTGTTTACGCGAAAGTATATTTCCCGATAGCTGGAAACAGGCCTCGATACAACCAATCCCCAAAAAAAAAATAACCCACTTGAAGTTAAAGATTTAAGGCCGATTAGCATTTTGCCGGCGTTATCACTTCGTGAGTATATAACAAAGTATCGGATACTCCCTGAAGTGCAGTCCGGGTTTCGATCTTTACATGGTTGTGAACAGCCTTGTTGAACATCACTGACGACATTTTGAGAGGAACAGACCAAAATAATGTTACAGTTTTGGTACTACTTGACTATTCTAAAGCATTCGATACGATAAATTACGAAATTTTGTTTTCTGTGCTGAAATATATAGGTTTATCTGAGAAGGCGGTTTTTTCGTAGCTACCTAAACAGAAGATCACAGAGGGTTAAAATCGACAACACAGTGTCTGCTCCTCTCAGAGTGTCCTGTGGTGTTCCACAAGGATCGATACTAGGTCCACTTTTTTTTATTTACTCTATACACGTCAGACTTTCAAAATGTCGTTAAACACTGCAATATACATTTTTACGCCGATGATACGCAGTTATACCTCTCATTCTCCCCTGAAGACATAGCCGAAGCGACTGATGACATTAACAAAGATTGAAGCTCTTGTGGCAAAATCACGAAGCCACTCCTTAAATATAAATGTCAGCAAAACAACAGCTTTAGTCTTTGGACCTCAAAGTGTCAAATCGGCTGTATTCAATCAACTGAAGCTAACTGTAGAAGGTCAACAAATTTCGCCAGTTGAAAATGCAAAAAATCTGGGATTAACCCTTGATTCTAATCTAAAATTTCGAATACATATAAATAACAAAATCGCCGTGGCATATGCTAATCTAAAAATGATTTATGTTAATAGGTACTACCTTAGTAAAAAGGTTAAAATAATTCTTTGTGAGGCTCTTGTTCTATCACAGTTTAATTTTGGTGATGTTGTGTACAGTCCCTGTTTGGATGCAGAAAATACACGAAGAATTCAGGTCGTTCAAAACTCCTGCTTGCGGCTTATCTTTGGGATTAGACGGAGACAACATATTTCTCACAAGCTTGATGATATTGGATGGCTTAACATGTCTAGGCGGCGCCTACTGCATTCAGCTTGTTTGTTTCATAAAGTCATCACAAACAAATTGCCTAGTTATCTAAGTAAAAAAATTAAATTCAGATCTGATGTACATAATATAAATATCAGATTTAAAGGTACCCTTACTTCACCATCTCATCGAACAGAAATATTTAAACGGTCGTTTACTTACCAGATAACCAGAATATATAATACCATTCCTGACTCTCTAAAGTTATATCCTTCCTGCATTTAAACATAAATACAAAAAATATCTCCTTAATATGCAGAATCATTCTTTGACTTAGGTAATAGGACATTTCATATTGTATATAAAGTTCATTTCTAATGCCTTAATAGATCGTAAAACAAAATATAAGTCATTTCAAATGTACTCATACTAAATAAATCACCGTGTTTAAATAAATATTTAAAAAATTAATTTACTCAAAACTTGAAATATTAACGTCACTCTACTGATTGTGACATACTATTTTATCCAATTAACACATTGTTTACATCTCGTAGTGATGTGATTGGGTGCTTTATCTGAAAATTTCTACATTACTTGACTTAAAAGTAAATTTTACCCGCGTTTTAGATATTT
This sequence comes from Rutpela maculata, assembly GCA_936432065.2. Classification (NCBI taxonomy): domain Eukaryota; kingdom Metazoa; phylum Arthropoda; class Insecta; order Coleoptera; family Cerambycidae; genus Rutpela; species Rutpela maculata. Next base: position 199,317,151 of record OW386285.2, on the reverse strand, counting down.
TAAATAGTGCTGAAATTAATGATACGGCAAATAAACACCTGCTGATTTGGCAGATAATAGTTGTGACGTCACATTTTTTTATAATAATGAGAAAGTACCCTATTAAGGCATGTATGGAAATGTTTATATATATATTAATTGGTTTGTTATATTTGCTCTTTTGAATTTAATGTTTTAATATTGTTTTCCCGCTTAAGAAGAACACACGTAAGTGATCCCAATCTTATTACAAAGGAAGGTCTCAACTCGTATAAAGCACGGTATCGTACTGAACTCAGTAAAGTCAAAAAAAATGCTCATGACAACTACATAAAAAACTCTTCCAATTCTCAAGCAGCCTTTTGGGATCTTATAAAAAGAAATAAAAAACATCACCATAGTGAGTCTTTAACAGCAAATGACTTCAACCTTTATTTTACTGATATTGCAGATAATATTATTAGCGAACTCCCAGAAACTAATCAAAATCACCGGAAATATTTTAAAAAGACCAATGATGCTATAAATTTCAAATTTAGGGTAATTACTTACAACGAAGTTCGTGATATAATCGATAATCTTAAAAACAGCAAAAGTCGGGACGCTTATGACATCAATGTAAAACTTATCAAAAGTATAAAAAACTTAATTATAGTCCATTTAACAAACTTGATAAACATGTGCATCAAAAATAATGTATTTCCCAATGTTTTTAAACTCGCAAAAGTAATTCCCATTCACAAGAAGGGTTCATATGAAGATGTCAACAACTATAGACCGATTTCACTGGTACCAATATTAGCCAAAATTTTTGAAACAACATTAAAAAATCAAATCAATGAATACTTTGAACATAACAACCTATTTCACTGCTGTCAGTATGGTTTCAGGAATAAGCGATCCACAACTCTCGCAATAAATAATGCTGTTCAAATTGTCCTTGATACATTTGAAAACAAGAAATATACAACTGCTAGTTTCTTTGACCTATCTAAGGCTTTTGATTGTGTCTCGCATGAAATTCTCATAGACAAATTATTAGGTTATAATTTTCATCCTGACAGTGTGGCACTTATTAATTCTTACTTATCCAATAGATTCCAATATGTTAACTATAACCTATGCACTTCCCAAAAACGTAGAGTTACTCATGGTGTTCCTCAGGGTTCTGTGTTGGGTCCCATACTATTCACAATATTCATCAATGACCTTGCCAATTCTGATGATAACACAAACTTTATACTGTTTGCAGATGATACCACTGCACTAAACACTAATTTCATACCTGCTGAATTAAAACGGACTGTCACAGAAACTGAAGAACATATATACGAATGGTTTTTAATCAATAGGTTAAAACTAAACGATGACAAGACACAATCATTAACATTTACATTGCGAAACAGGGATCGAGAAGAACAGACCGATGAATCCGTAAAATTTCTAGGTGTGTACTTGGACTCAATATTGTCCTGGGAAGAACATGTTACAAAACTATCGACTAAACTCTCTAAAAATATTTATTTCCTTCGCAACCTTGTCAACACAGTATCCCTTAACTACTTACTCACGGCTTATTATGGTTCTTTTCATGCAAATATGTTGTACGGAATTTTAAACTGGGGGCACTCAGCCCACGCTTCCATCATTTTTGGCTTACAACGTAGATGCATTCGCATAATATCTCATCTTAGATACAGAGATGATTGTAAAGACCAATTCATTAATCTCAAGGTATTAACTATGCCTTGTGTTTATATTCTCGAGTGTTTACTTTATCTTAAACAAAATGAACATCAATATGTAACGCACAGCCAAATCCATGAATATACAACAAGGAATGGTGATAAAATTAATGTCAATTTTCTTCGACTTACGAGATCTAGAAACGGAGCAGGTTATTATTCTGCCAAATTTTACAATACTCTTCCTCATTCAGTGAAAAACTTAAACTTTTTGCAATTTAAAAATAAAATTAAAGGTTACTTAAAAACTAAGGCCTTCTACAGTTTTGAAGAGTTTTTTCAGAACGATTTTTCAGATTTAATTTAACAAGGACCTAGGCACTGTACACTTATTACCACATAATTGCCCTTGCTTAATTTGTTAATTAGTTCAGATAATTTTACAATACTTTTAACTTTGTTTGTCATTGTCTTATGTATCAATGTGTGGTTTACCTATTTTTAATATCTTTATATGTCTACTATATTGTCTTATGTTTTGACGTGTGTAAGCATTGTATATATGTATTTTGACACCAATAAATTATTATTATTATTATTATTAAGATGAAAAACAGGGTCTGTGTGTCTTACACAGACATCTGATCTTCGGCGATTTCCCGATATATGTGTATTTTTTATTTATGTTATTTTATACAAATCTCGTGTAACATGTTTGGGAAATAAAGACCATTTATTATTATTATTTTTTTTTTTTTTTTGCTAAAAACCAGTCACCCTTCTCTGTAGCTCCGACCCTCACAGAGGGGAGCTGGTAGTACCGGCAGCCACTCCCCACACGTGTGGGGTAAGTGACTACTGGGTCCGGGAATCGTGTGCCCTGAGCAGACGTAATGAACCAAGAATGACGGCCTTCTGCATTCTGCCGGCTAAGATCTCCGCCGAATTTCGGCATGCCGGTATGATTTTGAGTTCCGAAAGCAGTGTGTGTCTCGTTCCACCGAGGGCTCCTATAATCAGTACCACTATCTTAACAGTATGGTCTGGATACAGTCTGCGGAGTTCGAAGAGCAGATCTCGATATTTTGTCCGTTTTTCCTCCTCCTTCAAGACAATGTTGTTCTCCACGGGAGCCGAGAACTCCACGACAAACATTGTCTTGAGTTGATGGTCGAGGAGTACTACGTCAGGCTTGTTGGCTTGTATTTGCCTGACGGTGGGAAAAGAGTAGTTCCAATAAATTAGACACTTCTCATTTCCCACAACGGACTCAATATCCCCCGGAGCGTAAGGCAGCACTGGTGTTTCGTCTATCCCATACGAGTGCCTTAAATGGTAATAAAGCACTCGTAATGCTCCGTCGTGCCTTTGGATATAGGCCGAGACTGCATATGTCGGGCAAGCCGACATGCAAGTGCATAAGAGTCTCTGGCGCCCTGCGGCAGGCCCTGCAGCTGACATCAGGGACCTCTATACCCATGACACGACTACGATAGACGAGGGTGTTAAATACACCATCCTGGCAAGCCATTATGAATCCCTCGATCTCAGACTTCAGCCCGGCTGACCTTAAGAAGGCAAAGGTCAGCCTTTCGGATAAGCCAAGGTTCTCTATATTTTTATAGAAAACTCCATGCATTGGCTTATCCGTGTGAAGCTGCAGAAAGATGTTGTGTTCTGCAGCTTTAGTTTGGGCTTTTAGTCGAGCAGGTTCCAACTCGGTGACAGAGTCGGGATTTACCCGCTCGACGTGGAAGGAGAGACCAAGCTCATCGGCTGCTCTCTGTGCTGCCTTAAACAAAAAGGCTCCTACTCCTGCACTTTCATGGTCCCGGACCATGCAGAGGAGGGGATCCGAACTCCTGATGACCTTACAGGCTCCATCCAGAACCATCCTATTATGGAGACTCTCCAAACTCAAGAGTCCACGGCCTCCCCGATGTCGTGGGAGGTATAGCCGTGGAACGGACGATTTAGGATGCAAACTCCTATTGAGATGCATCTTCTTGCGGGTTCCTACGTCGAGTTGACGCAACTCATCTCGAGTCCATTTCACTACTCGTAGAGTAGGATCGGAACGGCAAGCATGTTGGTAGCAGACACCTTGTTCTTCCCCGACAGTTCTGAGGACCAGATCTGTCGGAGTCGGTGCTGATACTTGCCGCGGAGAGCGTTTTTCACTACACTCAGTTCTTGAGTGGAGCGTTGCTCGACACCCAAGTAAGTGTACGACTCTCCGGCATCTAGATGATGTAAGATGCTTCCGTCCACGAGCTGCGCGTCCTCTCCGTAGTTCCCGCATCGTCCTCTCTTGAGATGGACCAGTGCACATTTGTCCATCCCGAACTCCATACCGACAGTCTGCGTGTACTCCTGTACCACCCTGAGGGACTGGTGTAGGTCCCTCTCTCCGGAGGCATAAAGTTTAAGGTCATCCATGTAAAACAGATGGGTGACCTTATGCCTCCTATCGCCGGAGGTACCGCAGTTGTATCCACGGGTTTTCCGGAGCGAAACGGATAATGGCAGTAGTGAGATGCAAAACAGAAGGGGGCTGAGGGAGTCTCCCTGAAATACTCCCCTTCTGAATGTTACCGACTCCGTCTGGACTCTATCGTTACCCGATGTAATAGTAAAGCGAGTCCTCCAGAGCGGCATCAGTTCTTCGATGCATCTCACTACGGGACCGGGTAGATAGATAGATAGATAGTTTTATTTCCAAAATACATTACAAATGAATGTTGTGGGTGGGTCAAACAGAAGGATGATTATTCATCTTGATCATTAAGTTAAACGTTAAACATTAAAATACATACTATACATAGCGTGCAATTCATAAAAATTACAATATAAAAACATGCAAAATAATACAAACGAATAAAATACTTATTGTAAAATATAAAATATAAGTGCTTGGTCTAAAAATAAAATAATATGTAAAAATATGAATAATTACATAAAAAAATAATATGAATAATCACATGGCATCACAGCAGTTTATAAATTCTTGAACAGTGTAGAAACAGTGTTGCAAGATGAATTTTTTCACTGTTTTATTAAAGTTTGACTTGCTTAGAGACTTATACTTATTCAGAAGCATATTATATAGTTTCACAGAGTGCACTTTAAAGGAGTTATGGAAGAAAGCGTGGATATGTTGTGGAAGTCTTACGTCCATTGTACGGGTGCCGTAGGGATGGTCAACTTGATGATTATTAAATAGATTAGTGTTATTGTGTACGAATTTTACTGCTTCTAAGACATACAGACTCATTATTGGCAGTATTCTTAGCGATTTGAATAGCGGTCGACAACTAGTGGTGGTTGGGACATTGCATAATGCTCGTATCAATCGTTTTTGGGTTTTGAATACCCTATCTATATTAGCTGCTGTAGTACATGCCCAAAATATTATTCCGTTCATTAGTTGAGATTGGCAATATGCCATATATACGGTTCTAGCAGCTTCTTGACTTATGTCTTTCCTTGTGGCGTTTAGAAGGTATACATATTTTGCTAAATTTGAACATACAGCGGTAACTTGTTGATCCCATTTGATGTCACTTTGCAAGATTATTCCTAGGAATTTAACGTGATTGGCTTCTGTTATGCGTTCGTCATTATATTGCACTCTTGTATACCCAGAGACTGACCTGAAGTTCATTACATACGTTTTCGTCGCATTTATTAAGAGATTGTTCATCTCGCACCATTCTTCTATGTTAATCATCAATAAGTTCATGTGGTTATTAAGAGTACTAATGTCATTATCTTCGTTAGAGACAGTGGTATCATCTGCGAACATTGTTATGTTGTCGCAGTTTATGTGAACTGGCAGATCGTTTACGAATAGAAGGAACAGCAACGGACCCAGGATGCTCCCCTGCGGTACTCCAGCTGTTAGGTTAGCTATTGAGGATGTCTGCTCGCTTCCTTGTACGTGTGTTCTAGTGACTTGCGTTCTATTTTGTAGGTAGGATTTCACAAGTGAACAGCAGTTACCTCTTAATCCATAATTCTCTAGTTTCATTATAAGTAATTCATGGGGTACGCAATCGAAGGCTTTAGTGAGGTCTAGAAAAACAGAGAATACGTTCTTATTTTGATCTAGATGGTCTAGAACATAATTAAGGTAGTTGCAAATTGCATGGTTTGTTGTTAGATTTTTCCTGAACCCAAATTGATTTTTGCACAGTATGTTATTTGATGTTGCGAAGAACAGAATTCTATTATATATTACTCTCTCAAAGATTTTAGAAAGAACTGGCAGTATCGATATTGGTCTGTAGTTATTAATTATGTGTCTATCTCCTTTTTTGTAGATGGGTATAACCTTTCCTAGTTTTAAATTGTCAGGGAATATCCCTTCTTGCAGACATTTGTTTACTAAGTTTGTTAGTGGGGTTATTATGCAGTCGATTATTTCTTTTAATATAAATGTGGAGAGTCCATCTATATCTTGAGTGTATTTCGTTTTTAAGTTCTGCACTATATCTCTTATTTCTTGTTCTGTGACCGGATGTAAGTATATCGAGTTTGAAATATTTGTCATCGAGAGGTTGTAGTTGGAGGATACGCCTACATTTGATCCGATGCTTGTGAAAAAGCTATTAATTTCCTCGATAATTTTTTGAGGAGCTTCAATTTTTTCGCCATCGCTATTTATTATATAATCAATTGAATCTGTGGTACTTTCCTTTGGTTTGACTAGGTTCCAAAGTACTTTCGTTTTATTGTGTGATTGTGCTATCAAATTTGAATTATAGTTGCGTTTTGCTGTTTGTAGCATAACATTGTACTGTTTTTTTAGTGTCTTATATCTGTCTTTTGCTTGTTTATTGCTGTTACTTTTGGCAAATTGGTACCAAAACTGGATTTCGTTTTTCATCTCTTTTAGTTCTTCTGTATACCATGGGATACTTTTTACGAAATTATTTTGTATTTTTGTTACTTGTGGACAACATTTATTGAAAGCACATATTAGCGTTCTATAGAAATTATCAAAGCTGTCGTTTATGTTTAAGTTTCCGGTACTGCAAGACATCGGAGCAAGTGAACAATAAGCTCATGTGATGTCATATCAAATGCCTTGCGGTAGTCGATCCAGGCCATGGAGAGGTTCCGCTTATACTGCATGGAGTCCTGCGTGACACATCTGTCAATCAACAGGTTCTCCTTGCAGCCAGCGACACCTCTCTTCGAGCCTCGTTGCTCATATATCCGTTCGTAAACCGGTTCAACTGCGTGGAGCACTCGCATGTACAAGATGCGCGTAAACACCTTGTAACATGCGTTTAAACAGGTTATCGGTCGGTAGTTCCTTGGGTTGGACAAATCTCCGTTCTTGGGGATCAGCACTGTCCGCCCTTCAACCACCCAAGAAGGAATTTGCTGCTCCCCATTTAGCCAGGCATTAAAAATTCTGGCCAAATGGTGGTGGGTGCTCGATAACTTTTTCCACCAAAAGTTATTTATCCCATCGGGACCTGGAGCAGCAAAGTTCTTAGAGCCCTCGAGAGCTCTTCGAACCTCTTCTGGGGTTATTGGTTGGCACACTTCCTGTGGTTGTTGAAACCTTTGACAAAAATTATTATTATTATTATTATTATTAAAAGGTTTCAAAGTGTGCAAGGGCCGGAGAGTCTCGGTTGAGTGGAGGCTTCTCCTCGTAAAGCGTTTTCCAGAAATTTTCCACCTGATCTACAGTCGGCGGATTCTCTGCAACACGCGGAGGCGGTTCGAATAGGCGCGAGGGCTTTATTATTATTATTTTTTTTTTTTTTTTTTTAGCTAGCTAAAAACCAGTCACCCTTCTCTGTGGCTCCGACCCTCACAGAGGGGAGCTGGTAGTACCGGTAGCCACTCCCCACGCCCGTGGGGTGAGTGACTACTGGGTCCGTGAATCGTGTGCCCTGAGCAGACGTAATGAACCGAGAATAACGGCCTTCTGCATTCTGCCGGCTAAGACCTCTGCCGAGTTTCGGCATGCCGGTATGATCTTAAGTTCCGAAAGCAGTGTGTGTCTCGTTCCACCGAGGGCTCCTATAATCAGTACCACTATCTTAACAGTATGGTCTGGATACAGTCTGCGGAGTTCGAAGAGCAGATCTCGATATTTTGTCCGTTTTTCCTCCTCCTTCAAGACAATGTTGTTCTCCGCGGGAGCCGAGAACTCCACGACAAACATTGTCTTGAGTTGATGGTCGAGGAGTACTACGTCAGGCTTGTTGGCTTGTATTTGCCTGACGGTGGGAAAAGAGTAGTTCCAATAAATTAGACACTTCTCATTTCCCACAACGGACTCAATATCCCCCGGAGCGTAAGGCAGCACTGGTGTTTCGTCTATCCCATACGAGTGCCTTAAATGGTAATAAAGCACTCGTAATGCTCCGTCGTGCCTTTGGATATAGGCCGAGACTGCATATGTCGGGCAAGCCGACAGCAAGTGCATAAGAGTCTCTGGCGCCCTGCGGCAGGCCCTGCAGCTGACATCAGGGACCTCTATACCCATGACACGACTACGATAGACGAGGGTGTTAAATACACCATCCTGGCAAGCCATTATGAATCCCTCGGTCTCAGACTTCAGCCCGGCTGACCTTAAGAAGGCAAAGGTCAGCCTTTCGGATAAGCCAAGGTTCTCTATATTTTTATAGAAAACTCCGTGCATTGGCTTATCCGTGTGAAGCTGCAGAAAGATGTTGTGTTCCGCAGCTTTAATTTGGGCTTTTCGTCGAGCAGGTTCCAACTCGGTGACAGAGTCGGGATTTACCCGCTCGACGTCGAAGGAGAGACCAAGTTCATCGGCTGCTCTCTGTGCTGCCTTAAACAAAAATGCTCCTATTCCTGCACTTTCATGGTCCCGGACCATGCAGAGGAGGGGATCCGAACTCCTGATAACCTTACAGGCTCCATCCAGAACCATCCTATTATGGAGACTCTCCAAACTCAAGAGTCCACGGCCTCCCCGATGTCGTGGGAGGTATAACCGTGGAACGGACGATTTAGGATGCAAACTCCTATTGAGATGCATCTTCTTGCGGGTTCCTACGTCGAGTTGACGCAACTCTTCTCGACTCCACTTCACTACCCCAAAGGAGTAGAGAAGGATCGGAACGGCAAGCATATTGGTAGCAGACACCTTGTTCTTCCCCGACAGTTCTGAAGACCAGATCTGTCGGAGTCGGTGCTGATACTTGCCGCGGAGAGCGTTTTTCACTACACTCACTTCTTGGGTGGAGCGTTGCTCGACACCCAAGTAAGTGTATGACTCTCCGGCATCTAGATGATGTAAGATGCTTCCGTCCACGAGCTGCGCGTCCTCTCCGTAGTCCCCGCATCGTCCTCTCTTGAGATGGACCAGTGCACATTTGTCTAACCCGAACTCCATACCGACAGCCTGCGTGTACTCCTGTACCACCCTGAGGGACTGGTGTAGGTCCCTCTCTCCGGAGGCATAAAGTTTAAGGTCATCCATATAAAACAGATGGGTGACCTTATGCCTCCTGTCGCCGGGGGTACCGCAGTTGTAGCCACGGGTTTTCCGGAGCGAAACGGATAATGGCAGTAGTGAGATGCAAAACAGAAGGGGGCTGAGGGAGTCTCCCTGAAATACTCCCCTTCTGAAATATACCGGCTCCGTCTGGACTCTATCGTTACCCGATGTTATGGTAAAGCGAGTCCTCCAGAGCGGCATCAGTTCTTCGATACATCTCACTACGGGACCGGGCACCGCAAGACATTGGAGCAAGTGTACAATGAGCTCGTGTGATGTCATGTCAAATGCCTTGCGGTAATCGATCCAGGCCATGGAGAGGTTACGCTTATACTGCACGGAGTCCTGCGTGACACACCTGTCAATCAGCAGGTTCTCCTTGCAGCCAGCGACACCTCTCTTTGACCCTCGTTGCTCATATATCCGCTCGTAAACCGGTTCTACTGCATGGAGCACCCGCATGTACAAAATGCGTGTAAACACCTTGTAGCATGCGTTTAAACAGGTTATCGGCCGGTAGTTCTTTGGGTCAGACAAATCTCCGTTCTTCGGGATCAGCACTGTCCGCCCCTCGACAACCCAAGAAGGAATTTGCTGCTCCCCATTTAGCCATGAATTGAAAATTCTGGCCAAATGGTGGTGGGTACTGGGTAATTTTTTCCACCAATAGTTGTTTATCCCATCGGGACCTGGAGCAGCAAAGTTCTTAGAGCCCTCAAGAGCTCTTCGAACCTCTTCTGGAGTTATCGGTTGGCACACCTCGTTTGGTTGTTGAAGCCTTTGACAGAAGGCTTCAAAGTGTGCCAGGGCTGGAGAGTCTTGGTTGAGTGGAAGCTTCTCCTCGTAAAGCGTTTTCCAGAAATTTTCCACCTGATCTACAGTCGGCGGATTCTCTGCAACACGCGGAGGCGGTTCGAAAAGGCGCGAGGGCTTTTGGCGGAAGAGTTTATTTTCCGCTAGCCCCCTCGCCCGCCTCACTAGTGATTTTTTACAAACCACTAGCATCCGTATCCTGTCGAGACAGTGCTGTTTGGTGGTTCGCAGCACTGCCTCATTGAGTGTGTGATGGACGCGTCTTAAGTTGGCGGCTATTCGACGCACTTTAGGCGTAAATGGCCTATTGGCCGCCATGTAGTCCATCACACATTGGATACGGGATGCGTGTTGCCTCGCCGACCGGATCTTGGCTTCCATCTTTTGTATGCGCCGCTCCGCCCTCTCCTGTGGGGAGGCAGTATTACGCCTCTCCGTCCGAGAAAAGCGTTGAACAGCGGCATACACGGCACAGTTAATGTGCCAGATGTCAGCCCGTTCTGGAAGCGCATCACGAAGTTCTTCATCCACTCTGGCCAGGTCTTGTGGCCCGGGGGCTTTTATGTGGTGTAGCCCCCGTCTGGTACTGAGGCCCTCTGGTACTGGTGGAACAAGGAGAACCACTTCCTCAACCGGTGAATGCGGCGGTCTTTCGGCCACCTCATTCACCGGTCCAGGAGCAGCCCTCACGTAGCCCCTTCTACGAAGATGGGATACATAGTCACGCAGATTTTGTGGCGTGAAGGCGCCATGCTCTGGATGCCTGTCACACCACAGAGCATGCATCCGCCCCATGTATCCCCTTCGTGCGGGCTCACTGCTTTCGTAGCATTGCAGAAGGTCGTCCCTTAGCTCATCCGTCCACTCAAAGCGTCCTTGTGCATAGCGTTCGTCGTCAACGGGCGCTCCATCCGGTTGGGCCCCACCACCTTGCCCTTGACCCCTATCCGGACGAGGTCGATTGTGGGGGCCCTCTCTTCGGTTTACAGGAACCAGAAGTCAGGGCTTGTGGGTGGTTAGCCCAACAAGCCCACGACCGACACCAGAGGGGAATGAGCTTTCCCCTCCCGGGTGCACTAGGGCTGCCGGTTCGGTTTTGCACCCCCAGCTGGAGTAAGTGGTGGCGCTACTCACCAAAGGCTTGATAGATGAAAGTCAGCCCCTCCTGCTTTTTTATTATTATTATTATTATTATTATTATTATTATTATTATTATTATTATTATTATTATTATTATTATTATTATTATTATTATTATTATTATTATTATTATTATTATTATTATTATTATTATTATTATTATTATTATTATTATTATTATTATTATTATTATTATTATTATTATTATTATTATTATTATTATTATTATTATTATTATTATTATTATTATTATTATTATTATTATTATTATTATTATTATTATTATTATTATTATTATTATTATTATTATTATTATTATTATTATTATTATTATTATTATTATTATTATTATTATTATTATTATTATTATTATTATTATTATTATTATTATTATTATTATTATTATTATTATTATTATTATTATTATTATTATTATTATTATTATTATTATTATTATTATTATTATTATTATTATTATTATTATTATTATTATTATTATTATTATTATTATTATTATTATTATTATTATTATTATTATTATTATTATTATTATTATTATTATTATTATTATTATTATTATTATTATTATTATTATTATTATTATTATTATTATTATTATTATTATTATTATTATTATTATTATTATTATTATTATTATTATTATTATTATTATTATTATTATTATTATTATTATTATTATTATTATTATTATTATTATTATTATTATTATTATTATTATTATTATTATTATTATTATTATTATTATTATTATTATTATTATTATTATTATTATTATTATTATTATTATTATTATTATTATTATTATTATTATTATTATTATATATTTTCCACTTTTCGAAATGATCATAAAATTCTGAGTCAAAACATGTAGCACACCCTATACCTAAACCGAGCAGTTTCGTGTAGGAGATCCTTATTTGCTCTTTGGTACGTAGAAAGAACACAAGATGAGCTACTCTTTACAAAAAAAATAGATTCCAAAATAGTGTACCAAGTGTTTTATTTTTCACATTACATTTTGTCAAATTCAAACCTCAAAAACTTTTTTATTTCAAATGGAACACCCTGTATTTTTTTACATCAAATTATGCTAAATTAAATTCCCTTTTTTCTAGTATCAGCATTGTACAGGTTAAAGTTACAACTTTTCGAAATATTGGCGATTTTCTTAAATAATGTCCAAGAACTTTTAGTAAAAATTGCCATCAACTTACCCATGATTAGAAACAATGATTAATGTCAGTCATTCTCTTCTGTTAAAAAATGCCAGCACGTTTAAATTACACCCACGAAGACTTTTAGATTTGTTTATTATTTATGGAGAATGTGATAAAGTAATAATACCAAAAACATGTAACACATTTGCTACTCAATACCCTCTTTATTGTTTCAATTGTTTCATAGGCTTTTATGTTTTTTTGCATAAATTATAATTTTCAACAAAAACTTGCGAATAATTCAAAAAGTACATGTGTTAGATATAGGACATGCTGATATAAGTCCACCTCAAATTTAATTCTACATCGATTGTCATAATAAAATTTGGCATGTGCCATTCGACAGAGCCAAATATTCTAAAATTATCCAATATGCCTTTTATAATGTATGGTGGATGGTTTCTGCTCTTGTGAGTATCGAGTAGCAAATGTGTTACATGTTCTTGGTATTACTTTATCACATTCTCCATAAATAATAAATAAACCTAAAAGTCTTCGTGGGTGTAATTCAAACGTGCTGTCGTTTTTTAACATAAAAGAATGACTGACACTAATGTTTGTTTCTAACCATAGGTAAGTTGATGGCAATTTTTATTAAAAATTTTTGGATATTTAAGAAAATCGCCAATATTTCGAAAAGTTGTAACTACAATGCTTATACTAGAGAGAGTTCTCTCTAAGAACTGAGATTGAGATCTTAGAGACGAACCAAGGTTCGACCTGGTCGTTCTAGTATGCGCAAATTGCTGAGGTTTCCATCTCTGTTGATGCTTTCCTCAATGTATAATGTTGTAGATTCTTCTTTGCTCGAGGCTGGCTGTTTCATGGGTTGTTGTGATTTTTAATGTTTTGTTTAAGTTATTAGATTAGTATGTGTTGGTTTATTGTGTGTGGTTGGTACACAGTGTAGTTTGTTTTGTTGTAATGGCTCTTTTTTTGTTTAAGTTGTTTTGTATTTATTGTTTTTTTTTGTTTTGTGGCTCTTTTGTGTCTGATCTTCATGGTAGTGTTTTTTTTTACCTTTTTCGATTTTTGTTTTTTGTTTATTTTTTTGTTTTTTTTTGTGTTTTGTAATTTTTTCAACTCGAATTTTACAATAGATTTAAGGGGTGTAAATATAGTTGATGGAGGGGAATCTAGGGGCTTGTCCAAATTTGGGAATGAGGGGGTTAGTGAGTGTGGGGTTGGTGGATTTTAGGAGTGTTTCGGCAAAATTAGGAATTAGTCTTAATAAAATAAATGAATCTAGTTTGGGTGTTCCTGTAAAGTCGTGTAATGTCTGAATGGGGGTGTATGTGGGTAGGAATGCAGCGAATCTAAGGATTTTGTTTTGTATTACTTGTAGTGTTTTTTGTTGAGTAGGGGTTATTAGAGGGTACCATACTGGTGAGGCGTAGGTTAGGATGGGTCTTATGTATACTTTGTAAAGGAGGGTGGCGGTATGCATAGGAGAGGTTTTTATTATTGGATAGAGTTGTCTAAAGCGCGCCCAGCATTTACATGTTATGTTATTGATATGTTTATGAAATTTAAATTTACGGTTCATATTTATTCCTAGGTAATCTATATCTTCCGACCAGTCTATGCTATGATTGTTTATTATTATTTTAGGTGAGGTGGTGTTTAATATTTTTCTTGAAAAGCAGATGCTTTGTGTTTTAGTGGGGTTCACTTTTAACCCCCAATTTTGGTAAAAGGTGGTTATGATGTCAGTTTGCGTTTGTAGTAATCTAGCGGCTATGTCGGGGTTTTTAGATGTTGTTAATATTGCCGTATCATCGGCATATAGGCAGAGGGTGGTTCTGTGGTCTAAGGGTCGTGGTATGTCGTTGATGTATAAGTTAAATAGTACTGGACCAAGGGATGACCCCTGGGGGATGCCGGACAGGATGGGGGATGTTGGAGAGCACTCCTGATTGACTGCAACTCTGAATGAGCGGTTTGACGTATATGACTGTATTAATTTAATAATACGAGTCGGGATGCCCGCGATATGGAGTTTGTAAAGCAGTCCAGGGTGCCAGACTTTGTCGAATGCCTTTTCGAGGTCTAGGGCGACCAACCCTGTGGATAGACCTCGATTTAGGTTGGTGGTAACGATTTCACCTACCCGAAAAAGCTGTTGGGTTGTGGAGTGACAGGCACGGAATCCAAATTGGTAGTCGTTTGTTACACCTGGTGTGTTAATATGCTCGTGGACTCGGTTTAAAATGAGAAGATCTAATGTTTTTGCCAGGGATGAAATTAAACTTATGGGCCTATACGAGGCCGGGTTATTTTTAGGTTTGCCTGGCTTTAATATGGTGATTATTTTTACTTTTTTCCAGTTTTTTGGATAGTAGGTTAACCTAGTGCAGGAGTTGAATAATTTTGTTAAATATAAATAAGTTCTCGGCGGGATATGTTTTAGAGCAAATGCAGGAATATTGTCAATTCCAGGAGCTTTCCTGGGGTGTAACTTGTTTATTGCAGCCCTCACCTCTGAGGGGGAGAAAAATAGTGGGTCCGTGTCTGTGGGTAAGGTAGTTTGGGTTAAATGTTGAGTATAAGGGATGACGATATCCTGTATGTCCTGAGGGATGGGGTTGGGGATGAAAACGTTGGTAAGATAATTAGAGAAGGATACAGCTTTTTCCTGGTCGGTGTTCGCGACCCCGGCCTGGGTTAATAATGGGGGAATTTGAGTAGGTTTACTACTCAGAATACGAGGGGCAAAGTGGGGGTTGTTGGGTTGTGAGGCAACTAGTTTTCTAAGTGCATCGTCCTTATGTAGTTTAATCTCGCTGTTTATGTGTCTTTTTAGCTCGTTGATGGCTGGTATGAGTTGGGGGTTGCGGGTGTATTGGTACCTTTTGCGTAGTGCGTTCTTAGTTTTTATTAGATCAACTAGTTGCCTGGGAAGTTTAAATTGATGGGATCTGGAAGGGGTGTGTTTTGTGCTAGTCTGTAGTGCTTTTGTGATTAGTTCTGTGAGATAATTTGCTGCTTGGTCGACTTCTTCGACGGTATTACAAATTGGGGGGGTGGTGATGTTACGTGCTATGTAGGAGGTAAAAGTTGTCCAGTCATAGTCATGTTCTTTTAGTCTGGAAGTTTTAGGGGGGTAGTGGATGTTTGTATGTATTGTAGTTTTTACAGGGTAGTGGTCGCTGTTTAGTATATGGAGGGTTTCAACCTCGTACGAGTGGTTGAAATTGTTAGTGATGCATAGGTCTATGATTGATCGGCTCGGATGAGGGTGAGTTGCTTCGTCGGTGGCAATTAAATTCGTGTTTACATTAGAGGCTAGGTATTGTTGTAGTATGAAGCCTGATCTATTGGAAATGGGGCTGGCTGGATTCCAAGACGGGTGTTTCGCGTTGAAGTCACCAAACAGCAAATTTGTGGGGTGTAACTGATTGATTTTGTCTAAGTCGGTGATGTCAAGTATAGAGTTGTTTTTCTTGTATATTGAAGCTATCAGTAATTTGGTTCGCGGCAAGTGTATTACCACTGCACACGCTTCTAGTGAGCTGAGGGTGGGAAGTTGTATTTCGTAGTGACTAATATTATTCCTGACCATTATTAACACGCCGCCCCGACGTCCGGCGCGGTCAAGGCGGTATGTCGCATAGCCAGGGATTGTGAAATGTATGTGGGGTTTCAGAAATGTTTCACTAATGCAGCATATGTCTGCTTTGTGTGTATGTAATGTATTTTCTAGCTCTACTTTTTGTCTTAATATGCCATTGGCATTGAATTGTAGACAGACTATATGGTTTTTATTATTCATTAAAGAAGTTTAGAACGTATTCAAATATGAGAAAAAGTTTCTCCAGTGGGTCTTTTGTATTTTTAAGGGTGGCTAGCAGGGCTTTTAAGGAGTCCCATAATATTTTTAGGTTGAAAGATTTTAAAAAGTTCAATATTTCTCGCAGGGGGTTTTCCTCCCCTGGGGGTGGTTCTGTAGTTTGCCTGGTTTTGACCTGTCGAATCTCTTGGGTAGCGGTTTGTTGCCTGGCCCGGAAATTCTGCCAGGCTTTTATGTTTTGGGTGTTTAATAGTTCTGTGGTTTCCTGGGATAAAGGGGGTAGGTTGATAGCTTCGGTTATGGTTGTAGTCTGTCTATCGGGCTGTTTAGGTGTCTGTTTTGTCCTTTGTCCGGGGGTTGGTAGTTCTTGCGTAATATCTCTACGTGGTGTAGGGGCGTATCTTTGCAGCGCGGCGCCGTATGCCTGGCAACCCCGGTAGTTGGCGGGGTGCTCTGCCCCGCAGTTAGCGCATTTGCACTTTTCCGCGGGACAGGGCTTCGCTTCGTGGCTGCCTCCGCACCTCACGCAGCGTGGGGCCCGGTTGCAGACCACTGACGAATGCCCGAAGTGCTGGCATCTGTGGCACTGGGGGATATCAGATCTTATATATTCGGTTACTTTGACTTTGTAATAGCATAGTTCGGAGAGTTGATAATATAAATCAGCTGCCTGTCGGGGTATTGTGAGGAGTAGGATATTCGAGGCGACTCTACGACCATTTTTTGGTGTCATTATTCTTGATATGGTTATGATAGGAAGTTCTTTAATGTTTAAGTCCTCTCGAATGTCCGCCTCCGTGACATCAATGGGGATATATTTCACTACTACTTTAAGTGGTCTTTGATTACTAATATTGTAAGAGTAATATTCTATTTCATGTTTGGTTAATAAATCGATAATTTTGTTATGGTCTCTAGGGCCTTTGGGGTAACAAATAAGTGAAGTATTATTATATTTAAATGCTGGGCGCTCGTTAGTGTGACTATTTATTAGTTTTATGGTATCGTTATGATTTTTGGTATATATGTGTATTGAGGGTGGAGCGGGTTGAGTGTTTTTTTGGGTGGTGGTTTTAGATTGGTTTTGTGTAGGTGGATTAGTTTGGGAATTAGTTGGAGAATTTAATATTTGGATCTCAGGGGAAGTTGAGGGTGGGGGACGTCGTGTAGAGGGTGGGGGATTTTTGTTTGGGGGGGGTTGCATGTGTTTTTGTTCTTGGATGGAGACGGGGATGATGGGTTTGATATTTGTTTGGATAGGTGGTAGTATTAGGTTTTCTAGCTGTTTATAGGCGGATTCGAAGTTGGGGGTGGTGGGGGTGGGCTCGGGGGCGGTTGCGGAAGGTTGGTTTATTGGGCTTATGGGAGTCTCCTGGAGGTTTTGCTGTTCGGGGGTGGGGGGGGGTGGTGGGGGTGGAGAGGTCTGGGGGTGGGGTGGTGGCTGTTTTTTTTTGTTTTGGTATCCGAAGTTGGGTATTTTGATCGTCTTCGTTGGCAATCACTATGATTGCTCTTTTTCTTTTAGTAGATTTTTTAGGGTTAATTTTTTTTTTGTAGCTTTGCGTGGATCTATAGGATGAAGCGTCAGAGATGTCACTGGATTCGTCTGTTGGATTATTTCTCGGTTGTAGGTCTAGTGAAAAAAATGTATTGGTTGGGCTGATATTGTGGGATGTAGTTGGGGATGTAACTGGGGTAGAATGTATAATTGCAGTTGTGGTTATTGTATTTGTTCGGGTATAGGTTGTGGTGGTTATTGTAGGGCTTATCATTGTGGGTATTGGAAGGTTATGAAATTCTGCGTATTGAGTTTGTAAAGGAAGTTTTAGTGGTGATAATTCGGTTACTGTTGAGTGAAAGGATAATGAGGAACTGCTTGGGGGATGATATGGAGCTAATGTTACATTGCTATATTGTGTGTTAGATTTGTTAGTTGTATTTAATTTTGGTTTATTAGGTTTTAAGTATGATACCTGTTTGTTTTGTGTTTGCTCGTTATCTGTTTGGTTTTTGCTGGTGTGTGTGTTTGTGTTTTTTGTGTGCATGCTTAGGTCGTCTTCTGTGTATGTTGAGTTATTTGCGGCCCTTTCAGGGGGTTTTTTCTTCTTATTTCTGGTCATAATTATGGGTTGTTTGTGCCTTTTATTCAAGAGGTGTAACACTTTCACTGAGTCGCAAGTTAAGATCAAACAACAACTTATTTACGTTTATCGTATATACGTGTACGCTCGCTGCTGTCGCTTGGTTAACTATGTTCGACCTGGTGTCACCGGATTTCGGGGGTATATCTGACTGCCCGATGCTTATTGGTTGATTTTTGTGCAAGGGGCGTGTCGACAGATATCGGCTATAAATGTAAGCAAAATGCGCTGGCAGTCATCAATTGTCTCGCTGCGAAAACAAGCTTAGATCTCAGACGTTCTAACAAATCTTCTCAAAAGTTATTCAAGCGTTTTATTTAAAGTAAAGTAGCGATCGCAGTTGCTTCCCACAAAATACCTAAAAGATAAAAGATCCATTCGGACAAATTGTATGTAGAAAAGATCCATCTAGGACAAAAACAACAATCAAAAGAGCCTAAAAAGATCCAATTGGACAATTAAAATAAACGATAAAAGATCCTTTGAGGACATAAAACATTTTTAATTAAAATAATAACAAAAGATCCATATAGGACAAAGAATAATAAAAATAATAAGAGTAAGAAAAGAAATAAGATAAGGAAAAGAAGTTATAATAAAAAAAGGCCAACTAAAAGATCCTTCGGACATTCTGTGTTTAGAAAAGATCCCATAGGGACGAATCCAAGTGGGAGAACCATGAGACAAGAACAAGAGCAGGAAGAGAGGGAAGGAGATCTCACCCCAACCACTCCACAACTTTCACAGGACGCTGGTCCCTCACGTGGTCCACATCCAAATACGAGTCGAATCCAAAGGAGTGCCAGATTAGATCCCCGGTTCCAACTAGTCAATAGTATGTTCCCCCTATTCTATTCACTGGAGGAGAAGGGGCGTGAAGAGGACAGAGAACCTTCAGAATCAGGACCTTTTTCAAGGGGATTAGCATCAAGGCGACATGGTGCCGAGCAACGTGGGGCCTTTGGTTCTAGACAGGTACCATGAACCATTTTACCACCTGAGTTTATAAGCACGCCGAACCCTGAGCTGCCGAGGCAAAATCAGCATCGTCGAGAACAGAACTCCCACCCCCTTCTGGATTCAGGGAGGAGTCCCAAGGACCTTGGGCAAGGAATTCAGTGGCGCCCATAAAACTTAGCCCCCCAGGAAGCGATACAGCTACAGTCGCTTGCTGCGTTAACATAAGCCACTCAGAAACTAATGGAAACGGTCCAGAAGTTAGAACCGGCTAAAGAAAAGAAGCCTGACTTCACGTTCAGCGGCCTCGATAAGGAAGACCCCCATGAGTATATTAACCGGCTGCTGAAACATTTTAAAAACAAGAAGATTGAGGAGACGGCGTATATAAATACCTTGAAACCCACACTACTAGGCGCTGCAAAAACATGGTTTGACGCGCTGAATAAGACCACCGTCACATTTGATTTTTTCCTGGATCGTTTTTGGAGCCGATTCCACTCCACAGCAGTAGTCTCTCAAGCAACCATGAGGTTATATGGAGAAAAACAAAAAACGCATGAACCAGCCTGGCTTTTTATCATTAGAAAAGTGAATATGTTCAAACGATTGGCCCCAGGGACACCAGAGACACAACAATGTTCTATTATTTTCGAACAACTACATCCGCGCCTGAGAGCATATACAAGGAATGCCCAACCAACCAACATCCAAGATTTGATGCACGTCATTTCCAACGTAGAGGAAGACGTTTTAGATGGGCATGTCAATGTTGCCGGTCCCCCCATTACCACCGTCACCCACAACGCGGAGGCGTGGAAACCCCACCGAGCCA
Source organism: Rutpela maculata (assembly GCA_936432065.2). NCBI lineage: Eukaryota > Metazoa > Arthropoda > Insecta > Coleoptera > Cerambycidae > Rutpela > Rutpela maculata. The sequence continues at coordinate 199,297,078 of OW386285.2, read as the reverse complement.
AGAAGGCCCCCATACCCCTGCTGGCATTGTCAGGGCCAGCATTATAATAACGATTGCCCAATGCTCAACCGGAGTGAAGATCGTCGAGAGTTGGGAAACGCCGAGAGGGCCGTGGCACGGGGCGACGAGGGACGAGGGACTAATCAACCTTCAAGTCACCAACGGCCCCTCCCACACCCTACCAAGGATCCACATCCATGTTGACGGACACAAGATCTCAGCACTCGTGGACATGGGCGCCAATTGCAATTTTATCCAGACCAGTTACGCCGATATGAGAGAGGTCCAACCTACACATACTCGAGTGACATTGGCATGCAGGGAGGCCAGAGCCCAAGCTAGGGGAAAGGTTCATGTCCAATTCATCCTACAAGAAAAGGAGCACACCACCGAGATGGTAGTAATGGACCAGCTAACCGAACAAGTGGTTCTAGGGCAACCCTGGTTGCAATCGCAACTAGCTGTGATCGACCTTGCGAGATGCTGCCTCCACTGTGGGACTGGTATTAGACAAACTGTCTATTGGATACAAGAACGGACGCCAAAGGCCAGGACGGACCACATGCTTCAATTACAAGATAATCTACCGGTTGAACGTATGCAGCCTTATTACCAGTTGTTGGAGGGGCGACGAGGGACGGAAGTTTTTGAGGAACCTGCAGGACCCGCCACCACTAGAGCCGCGCAGCATGTTATCCATCTCAAGGACGAAGCCCCCGTCCGGGTCAAACCATTTCGATATTCTGAGGAAAAGAAGCGAATCATTAATGACGAGGTGAAGGAAATGTTGGCCACGGGCATCATCCGACGAAGTGTCTCGGACTTTAGCAGCCCTGCTTTGATTGTCACCAAGAGGGATGGCACCCCTCGCTTCTGTATCGACTTCAGACAATTAAATAAGAAAACTCTGGCGGAGGTGGCGCAGTTACCATCGATCCATGACACCATTAGGGAGCTGGGGAATGTAAAGATTTTCACCACCTTGGATCTAAAATCGGGATACTGGCAGATTCCGATGGAGGCTCATTCCGGAAGTATACGGCATTCTCCACCCCAGATGGTCAGACTTATGAATCCAACGTAATGCCATTTGGACTCGCGGGGGCGCCAGGCAGTTTTCAGAAATGTATGCTGGAAGTTCTGGAGGGGTTTGTCCATCAGTTCGTGAAGGTATACTTGGACGACGTGATAATTTATTCCACCAGTTATGAGGAACATCTGAGACACTTGAGTCTAGTGTTGGAAAGGTTTCGACTCCATAATTTGCGTTGGTCCCCGGCCAAATGCATCTTTGGGGCAACAGAATCGGCGTATTTGGGACACACAATCACGGCCGACCATAACCTACCCCAGGACGGACATCTGGAGCGGATAAGGGACTTCCAGCCACCTCGCACCATAAGGGAACTTCGGGCTTTCGTGGGCACCGCTAACTGGGTCCGGGATTATGTGCCCCGCTTTGCCGAACTCGCGGCCCCAATGACGGACCTATTATCTAACGGTTCCAGTGGACATCAGAAGCCCAGACCGCCTTCGACGAAATAAAACAAGCATTGGCCCAACCCTTACAGCTGTTCCGCCCAGACCCGGATCTCCAATGAACTTAAATCCGATATGAATGACTTTATTTCTAAAGCCCCATCACGTACAATAGAAAACAAATATCCTCAGTCCCAGCCTAGTTACTCTGACATTCTTAAAAATAAAACTCAGCCTGCGATTATAGTTATGCCTAAAAATGTGGGTCAACCTGTCAACAAAACCAAATGCGATATGATGAAAGAAATCAATCCTATCAGCTCTGAAGTGCAGTTAACTAAAGTAAGATCTGTTAAAGATGGTGGAGTGGTGATTGGTTGTCGCACTAGGGAAGAAAATGAAAAATTGAAGAAGATGGTCCAGGAGAAAATGTCTGATTCTTATGTGGTAAGGGAGTTGAATGGTATCAGCCCCCATATACGCGTCGTTGGGATGACAGAGAAATATCCAGAGAATTCCTTAATAAATTACATCCTAAAATGCAATTCTGGTGTTTTTTCAGATACTGCCGAATGTAAATTAATTAAACTCTATCCTACTAAGAAAAACAGTGATGTATTTCAGGCTATTATTCAATTAGATAGAAAATCTTATGATAATGTCATCAAATCAGGTAACTTATTTGTAGGTTATGACAGTTGCAGTGTGTTTGACGCTATTCATGTCTATCGTTGCTTTAATTGTAATGAATTTCACCACAGCTCCAATAAATGCAATAAGCCAATCTCATGTCCCAAGTGCAGCTTGAATCATGACGTGAAAAATTGCCAATCTCAGTCTTTGTGTTGTTCTAACTGCCTATTATTAAAAAACAAACATAATATTGAAATTTCCACTGATCATGCTGTGTGGGATTTAAACAAGTGTACGGTGTATATGAGAGCGCGTGACAAACTTCGCAATGATATATTAGTCGGTCAATAGCAATCAATTGCAAGACTTTCCCCACCTGCTGTAGTTTGCCCTACCCACTCTGTCACCACTGAGATGCCTACTGAGCAATTCAATAAAGATTTTACCATTTATTATCAAAACACTCGTGGATTACGAACGAAAACCTCTGATATCTATAACTACTCTGCTCATACTGACTACTCAATAATTGCCTTTACAGAGACTAACTTAAACAATTCTTTTTCTGACAGGGAATTATTTCCTAATTGTTACACAGTATACCATTCAGACAGAGATTACACTGCGTTAAACTGCACTAGAGGTGGTGGAGTTTTGCTGGCTGTAAATAATATGCTTAAAGCCACACAAATTAATTTTGACTCTGTCAATTTCCGTCAGACATTACCTTTTATTGATATTGTCGGGGTAAAAGTTACTTCGCACAGCTGTTCCTTGCATATCATAGTAATTTATATACCGCCTAATACAGCGGCGGTGTTATATGAAAATCTATTTGATTTGCTTCTTTCTTTAATTATTATGTTTAATATTAGTATAAATAGCGGCGCCCTAATATTAGGTGACATTAATATCACGGATTATGCTTATTTCCTGCAAACTGGTTTAGCCAACAATAAAGTTCTGGCTCTAAATAATTTTATGGGCATCTTAAATCTGTCGGAGCATAACCGCATTTTTAATACTTACAACAGAATTCTAGATTTAGTGGTTCATAGCGATATGTGCTTAGTAGAAAGGTCTGTGGATCCGTGGGTACCTGAGGATGAGCACCATCCAGCTTTGAACATTATGATTAAGATGAATCTAAGCACCAATCTTAAAAATAAATTTCCGTCTGACTTTCACAACTGTTTTAATTTTCGTAAAGCAAATTTTCCGCTACTGTACGATATGCTTCTGATTGTCGATTGGTCTGTTCTTAAGAATGGAAATAATGTTGAAGACACTTGCGAAAGTTTTTATGAAATATTGTATCAAATTTTTGAAGCTTGTGTACCGAAATTCAGACATAATAAGGCCAACAGATATCCTCCATGGTTTACTTTCGCTATTATTAAAGACATTAAATTAAAAGCTAGGAAACTGAAAGAGTATAAAAATAACGGCGATGTCGCTTGCTATAATGAGTTTAAATACCTTAGAAGAAAAATTAAAAACAACATTGACGTCTCGTATAGAAACTATGTTGCAGCGGCTGAAAATAATATAAAGAATAATCCTACTAAATTCTGGACGTTTTTAAATGCGAAAAAGGGTTCAACAAACATATCAAATGTTATGAAATATAATGGCAATGAAGTTCATGAACCTATAGATATATTAAACGCATTTGCCGATTTTTTCAGTAACACTTTTGCTCCTAGTAGTCATCTCCCTGATAACTTAGTTGCACACAATATTCCCAACAATAATGCGACAATACATATCTCGGAATTTAAGGAGGAAGATGTACTAAAAGCTCTACAAAAGATAAAAAATAAAATGACAACCGGTCCAGACGGCGTACCCGCGTTTTTACTAAAAGATTGTGCCCATATTTTTGCTTTTCCTCTGACAATTATTTTTAATTTGATTTTGAAATATAGTAGCTGTCCAGATGTATGGAAGCGATCTAAGGTGTGTCCTATTTTTAAGAAAGATGATAAATCTGACATTTCCAACTTTCGGGCTATATCTATAATATGCAACTTTGCCAAGGTCCTTGAGATTCTGTTACATGAAGTTATACACTCGCAAGTACATAACCAAATTTCAATTCACCAGCATGGTTTTATGCGGGGGCGTTCTACGACAACAAATTTGCTTTGTGTGACTCAATATGTATCAGAAGCTATAGATAACCAATCGCAAGTGGACATTATTTATACGGATTTTTCCAAGGCATTCGACAGGCTTGACCATTCAATGCTGCTTATGAAACTTGATGAAATCGGGCTATCCCATAATTTATTATCACTAATATATTCCTATTTGTCAAACAGGACTCAATACGTGGCATTTAATGGTCTCAAGTCTGCCGAATACATGGCCACTTCTGGAGTACCACAGGGGTCTGTTCTTGGACCTCTCTTTTTCATTATATTCATTAATGATATTGTAGATGGTTTAGATAATGTTAACTACTTAATGTATGCTGATGATTTGAAACTCTTTTCTGAAATCAGCTCCCTGGATGACTGCATTCGATTGCAAAAAAACTTAGACAAAGTCAGTGACTGGTGTATTAAATATAAACTCCCGTTAAATTCACAAAAATGCAATGTTATGTCCTATACACACAAATTGAACACAATATCCTATGACTATACCATAAATGGTACCATACTTCACAGACCTGAAACTCTGCGAGATTTGGGGGTCATATTTGATAAAACTCTATCATTTAATGTACATATAAATACCATTGTCACTGAGTCTAATAAAATGTATGGACTTATAGTTAGATATTCCCGTGATTTTTCGAACTTAGATACACTTAAGTTGCTCTCGAATATGCCTCACTTGTTTGGACCCCACACTACAATGTGCATGTTAATAGTTTAGAATCAGTACAACGTAAGTTTTTGAAGTTATTGCATTTTAAATCTGAAGGTTTTTATCCAGCGATAGGTTTTCCGCAAGAGGACTTGCTGCGTTTGTACTCAGTTGTTAGCCTGAGCCGTAGACGAGAATGTTCTTCACAAATATTTCTTCACAAAATAATTAACAACAATATCGATGCGCCACAACTGCTTTCAAAAATTGGTTTTAATATTCCCCGAACTTCTCGTTACGGCAATGTTTTTTACTTGCCTACACCACGTACGAACATCTTAAAATTCTCGCCAATTTATGTAGTTTGCGACAACCACAACGCAATCTGTACTGATATTGACATTTTCAACTGTAGCTTCACTGCTCTAAAAACTTATTTTTATCGTAGAGTTTGATTTATCTGTATTTTCTTTTTTGCGTCTTGTTAACTGTGTTTAATTGTTTTTTTGTGTTTTTTTTTCTGTTGTACTATTTGTGCTTACGTAATTTACGTTAACTTACTTTGTATTTTCTTTTAATCTCTCCTTAAATTTCGATGTATATTTTTTATATATTTTGTATATTTTTGTATATTTGTATATTTTTTTTTCTTAGGACTTTCAATATGCAAACTGTATTTATCTAATGTTATAATACTTTGCTATACCTCCTGTCCTGTAGTTGGGTAGTAACCTGTAGGACAGTGTAAATAAATAAATAAATAAATAAATAAATGAACATGGTCAGCGACGGATTATAGCCTGTGCCTCGGCGAAGTTATCACCCGCAGAGAGACGATATCATTGCAATGAGCAAGAGGTCCTTGCAACAGTATGGGCCATTAAGAGGTATCGTCAATTCCTACAGGACAAGGAGTTTATTCTGCACACCGATAGCCGAGCGTTGCAGTGGTTAGACAAGTATCATGATGAACGTGCTAAATTAACGAGATGGGCGTTAATGCTGCAAGAATATCGTTTTGTGGTGGAGCATGTCCCTGGTAGCCGGAACGAATTACCGGATTTTCTGTCCCGATATCCTGGACCACGGGAAGTACCAGCAGAATGCTTACAGGATGACCGCATGCACCCAACGTTACAACAGATCGAGGAAGAACGTCAGCCCTTGTTCCAGATAGTTATGCAGGAACAACGTCAGGATGAAGCATGTAGGGAGTGTGCGGCCATTAAGCAAGGCCCTCCACAACCACACGCAGCTCAACGACCCCAAACGGCTGATCAACCTTGGAAAGTCATAAGTGTGGATACTTTGGGACCCTATCCGACTACACGAGAGGGGTATCAATACGTGCTGATGGCCACAGATATGTTTACCAAGTGAGCGAAGCCCGCCCTGCTGCTAGTGCGTCGTCCAAGACAATACTACAATTTTTGCAGGAAGAGGTGTTCCATCGATGGGGATACCCGGACCATCTGATCACAGACAATGGTTCTCAATTCAAAAGCGACGCGTGGGACCGGTACATGCGGAAGCATCATATACGATATACGACCTCTGCAATTTACCACCAGCAGGCCAACCCAATTGAACGCCGGGTGCAAGAATTAAAGAAAATTCTACATATGAAGAAACCTGTCAATCGTTGGTGTGACCATCTCTCAGAGGCGCTCTACACACTTAGAACGAGGACCAATGCCGCGACCGGCATGGCACCTGGTAAACTTCTCCTAGGCCACATCCTACCACGACCCGGCGAGTGGGCTGTACCCGCTGAAGTCCGACCGCCAGTGGTTCCCCGCCTCCAGAGGATACAACGAGCCCGCGACCGGCAGGTCATCTATCAACGTAAACTTTTCCCCGAACGAGATGCCAAGCCCAGTCGTCAATACCAAGTTGGGGACCTGGTGATGTCGCGTAACCATGAACCAGACCATCCATTTGACGTCAAGTGAAAGGGACCTTATCCTATTACCCGGAAGTTGGGACAGACCACATATGAAATCGAGAAGGAAGGGCTGCGTCTACCGGTCTTCTTGGCTGATATCCGGGATGCTCCGGAGGACCCCCCAGACGAGTGATGGAAGCCTTAACCAGGACGGTTGGGAAGACACAGGAGGAGGAAGATAAGAGTAAATATGTTCAGTTATTAATTACTGTTCAGTTAGGGTTGTCCGAATTAAGCACGACGCGGTAAAGCCCAAAAATGAAATATTTAGCTTTGTTAATTTTTTTTCTTACGTACTTATTTTTAGAATTGCTTTTGTTTCAAAATATATATATCTATGCGTATTTACAATTCTTAGGTTAAGTTAGATCTGTAGGGCTAGGTGAAGATATCAATAAAGATAATTTGTAAGTCCGTGTGAGATCTTGTGGCAGGGGGATGTCACCGGATTTCGGGGGTATATCTGACTGCCCGACGCTTATTGGTTGATTTTTGTGCAAGGGGCGTGTCGACAGATATCGGCTATAAATGTAAGCAAAATGCGCTGGCAGTCATCAATTGTCTCGCTGCGAAAACAAGCTTAGATCTCAGACGTTCTAACAAATCTTCTCAAAAGTTATTCAAGCATTTTATTTAAAGTAAAGTAGCGATCGCAGTTGCTTCCCACAAAATACCTAAAAGATAAAAGATCCATTCGGACAAGTTGTATGTAGAAAAGATCCATCTAGAACAAAAACAACAATCAAAAGAGCCTAAAAAGATCCAATTGGACAATTAAAATAAATGATAAAAGATCCTTTGAGGATATAAAACATTTTTAATTAAAATAATAACAAAAGATCCATATCGGACAAAGAATAATAAAAATAATAAGAGTAAGAAAAGAAATAAGATAAGGAAAAGAAGTTATAATAAAAAAAGGCCAACTAAAAGATCCTTTGGACATTCTGTGTTTAGAAAAGATCCCATAGGGACGAATCCAAGTGGGAGAACCATGAGACAAGAACAAGAGCAGGAAGAGAGGGAAGGAGATCTCACCCCAACCACTCCACAACTTTCACAGGACGCTGGTCCCTCACGTGGTCCACATCCAAATACGAGTCAAATCCAAAGGAGTGCCAGATTAGATCCCCGGTTCCAACTAGTCAATAGTATGTTCCCTCTATTCTATTCACTGAAGGAGAATGGGCGTGAAGAGGACAGAGAACCTTCAGAATCAGGACCTTTTTCAAGGGGATTAGCATCAAGGCGACACTGGGGAGTGGGTAGATTGAGGCCCTAGATTCGAACCATTCCTTACCCTTCCTAGACTTCCTATATACCTTTATATTCTTCTTCCTTTTCTCTTGAAAATGGCCCCAAAGTGGGAGCCGAAACGTCGAGACACCAATAATCTCAGACGCGGTTCAACTCATGAACCTAGTTATATATATATATATATATATATATAAAATAGGATTTGAAATAAACAACGTTTTTCAATACATATACATTTTTTTTTTTTTTTTTATATAAATACCACACATGAAATACGCAATGTACAAGTACTTATTTTAACTGTAATATTTTTGTAAACAGGCTGAAGGACTTCGGTCGATGGCCTTTTGGGTTTATGCTCAATAAAGAACTTTTATTATTATTATTATTAGGATTTGAAGGAAACAACTACTCAGCGGGCAAATACCCCGACCCGCATTGAATTACACCTTCAAATCATGATCAGTAACCAACCATCATTTGTCAATTCCTAACCAGACATAGACCGGTTTCGAACTTGTTATGTTCTCATCAGTACGCCATAGGTTATGGAACAGACAAATGATAGTAATAATAATAATAATAATAATATTTATTCATCTTTAGAAATTTAAAATAGTGGTTAACTTGCTAGTCTTATACAAAGAGAGGTAGACTCTCATATGGTCAGATGATGCTACTATACGTCGGACATAATCACATGTCTCTGTGGCGTATAGCAACTTGCAAAGCAGGTTCCAAGAGCAGCGACCTCTAGCCTTAGTGGGCTATATACTCACTGTTTATGAAATAGGATTTGAAGGAAACAACTACTCAGCGGGCAAATACCCCGACCCACATTGAATTACACCTTCAAATCGTGATCAGTAACCAACCATCATTTGTCAATTCCTAACCAGACATAGACTGGTTTCGAACTTATGTTCTCATCAGTATGCCATAGGTTATGGAACGGACGAATGATAGTGGTTAACTTGCTAGTCTTATACAAACTAACGCAAATGGAGTGATGGCGAGAGGTAGATTCTCATATGGTCAGATGATGCTACTATACGTCGGACATAATCACATATGTCTCTGTGGCGTATAGCAACTTGCAAAGCAAGTACCAAGAGCAGCTACCTCTAGCCTTAGTGGGCTATATACTCACTGTTTATGAAATAGGATTTGAAGGAAACAACTACTCAGCGGGCAAATACCCCGACCTGCATTGAATTACACCTTCAAATCGTGATCAGTAACCAACCATCATTTGTCAATTCCTAACCAGACATAGACCGGTTTCGAATTTGTTATGTTCTCATCAGTATGCCATAGGTTATGGAACAGACAAATGATAGTGGTTAACTTGCTAGTCTTATACAAACTAACGCAAATGGAGTGACGGTGAGAGGTAGACTCTCATATGGTCAGATGATGCTACTATACGTCGGACATAATCACATATGTCTCTGTGGCGTATAGCAACTTGCAAAGCAAGTACCAAGAGCAGCGACCTCTAGCCTTAGTGGGCTATATACTCACTGTTTATGAAATAGGATTAGAAGGAAACAACTACTCAGCGGGCAAATACCCCGACCCGCATTGAATTACACCTTCAAATCATGATCAGTAACCAACCATCATTTGTCAATTCCTAACCAGACATAGACCGGTTTCGAACTTGTTATGTTCTCATCAGTACGCCATAGGTTATGGAACAGACAAATGATAGTGGTTAACTTGCTAGTCTTATACAAAGAGAGGTAGACTCTCATATGGTCAGATGATGCTACTATACGTCGGACATAATCACATATCTCTGTGGCGTATAGCAACTTGCAAAGCAGGTTCCAAGAGCAGCGACCTCTAGCCTTAGTGGGCTATATACTCACTGTTTATGAAATAGGATTTGAAGGAAACAACTACTCAGCGGGCAAATACCCCGACCCACATTGAATTACACCTTCAAATCGTGATCAGTAACCAACCATCATTTGTCAATTCCTAACCAGACATAGACCGGTTTCGAACTTGTTATGTTCTCATCAGTATGCCATAGGTAATGGAACAGACAAATTATAGTGGTTAACTTGCTAGTCTTATACAAACTAACGCAAATGGAGTGACGGTGAGAGGTAGACTCTCATATGGTCAGATGATGCTACTATACGTCGGACATAATCACATATGTCTCTGTGGCGTATAGCAACTTGCAAAGCAAGTACCAAGAGCAGCGACCTCTAGCCTTAGTGGGCTATATACTCACTGTTTATGAAATAGGATTAGAAGGAAACAACTACTCAGCGGGCAAATACCCCGACCCGCATTGAATTACACCTTCAAATCGTGATCAGTAACCAACCATCATTTGTCAATTCCTAACCAGACATAGACCGGTTTCGAACTTGTTATATTCTCATCAGTATGCCATAGGTTATGGAACAGACAAATGAGTGGTTAACTTGCTAGTCTTATACAAACTAACGCAAATGGAGTGACGGTGAGAGGTAGACTCTCATATGGTCAGATGATGCTACTATACGTCGGACATAATCACATATGTCTCTATGGCGTATAGCAACTTGCAAAGCAAGTACCAAGAGCAGCGACCTCTAGCCTTAGTGGGCTCACTGTTTATGAAATAGGATTTGAAGGAAACAACTACTCAGCGGGCAAATACCCCGACCTGCATTGAATTACACCTTCAAATTTCAAATCGTGATCAGTAATCAACCATCATTTGTCAACTCCTAACCAGACATAGACCGGTTTCGAACTTGTTATGTTCTCATCAGTATGCAATAGGTTATGGAACAGACAAATGATAGTGGTTAACTTGCTAGTCTTATACAAACTAACGCAAATGGAGTGACGGTGAGAGGTAGACTCTCATATGGTCAGATGATGCTACTATACGTAGGACATAATCACATATGTCTCTGTGGCGTATAGCAACTTGCAAAGCAAGTACCAAGAGCAGCAACTTCTAGCCTTAGTGAGCTATATACTCACTGTTTATGAAATAGGAAATGAAGGAAACTACTCAGCGGGCAAATACCCCGACCCGCATTGAATTACACCTTCAAATCGTGATCAGTGACCAACCATCATTTGTCAATTCCTAACCAGACATAGACCGGTTTCGAACTTGTTATGTTCTCATCAGTATGCCATAGGTTATGGAACAGACAAATGATAGTGGTTAACTTGCTAGTCATACAAACTAACGCAAATGGAGTGACGGTGAGAGGTAGACTCTCATATGGTCAGATGATGCTACTATACGTCGGACATAATCACATATGTCTCTGTGGCGTATAGCAACTTGCAAAGCAAGTACCAAGAGCAGCGACCTCTAGCCTTAGTGGGCTATACAGTCACTGTTTATGAAATGGGATTTGAAGGAAACAACTACTCAGCGGGCAAATACCCCGACCCGCATTGAATTACCCCTTCAAATCATGATCAGTAACCAACCATCATTTATATATATATATATATATATATATATATATATATATATATATATATATATATATACACATATATGTTAGATCACGATTCACATGAGTGACTTTTTAAAAAGATTTATTTACTTAAATGGAGCCAACGTTGGCTCTTGGAGAAGGAATATAATAATAAATTAGAAGTGTTGCATTCTAACTGAGTTTAATAACTGATTCAACAAAGCGTGTTTAGTCATATTTATAACATACAGAACCTGAGTAAGCAAAATATAGAACAAAGGAATTGCAGTTCTGCAGTCTGCACAAGTTATGAGAAACAAAGGTGTAATATGATATCTTGAAGATAAGCAATTAATAAGAGAAGTCGTTATCATGTAATATGATATGCCTGTGAAAGTTTGTTACGACTAAGTCTTGGTAATAAGCGTATAATTTTATATAACAACTTCCCCCTTAATAAAAAAGTTGATGTTATGCAGCAACTTTTGAAAATTGTTAAAACGTTAAATGAATATAATGCAAAAATAAATTGAAACAATGTTGAATGAATACAAAGCAAAATAATAAAATAATGTAAAAGTTAAAATTGGTAAGCGATAATAAAACATTACATAACATAATAAGGATAAAATACAATTGTCTAAATTAATAGACAAGGGTAAAACTCCACATGAAAGTCTATGTTAACTCGATGTCCTCTTCTTCTTGAGGTCTAATACCGGGTCGCTTTCTTGGAGGGATCAGTCTAGGAAATTTGGTAAATACTCTGCTTCGCTCTGAAGGAGGTGAAGGAGGGCTATCCGTTGAGGGTTGGATTCGCAATGCTCCACATCTTCTTCTTCTGCATTTACAAGTTATGTAAAGTAGAACTAATAGGATGATGAGAGTGATTATGAAGTATGTGAACCAAGATACGTGTTTGGTCACAAAAGGTTCGTTTATGAGGTCATCTAGGTCTTTGGAATATTGCTCTAGTTTGTTTTTAGCAATATCTAAATCTTCTGCGTCGAGACTGTTTAATTTAAGCGGTTTTAATTTTGGAATTTCGATTTTGTCGGGTATGTGATTGCAGCATTCAAAATGAATTTGGATTGGATGTGAATTGTCCTTAATTTCGGAAAAGTCTTTAGCACTGGCTTGTATTCGAGTAATGCCTGCATAGGCGTAACATCCTGGTTGTAGTTTTATGATGGAATTTTTGTTAATTAGCTCTGTTATGGATTCTCTCTTCGGGCAGTTGATGGTAATGTGAAGTGGTTCGGAATTAATTACTAGCCATGTGTTGTCTTCAAGTTCTTGGACGTTGTATCCTTGACTAATGAAGGAAATTTGACAATTTTCTGGGAGTTTCGGCAATGGTTTTAATATTCTAGCTTCACAAATGGCATTTTGGTCGATAGGATATGCAAACAGGTTCGAACATAGTTTGGTTCCAAAATAAAGTGGTAATAACCTTTATTTTAAATAGGTACAACCTAATCAAATACAGTTACATCTCATTATATAGACAAATGTACATAACAAACAGCTAAAAAATAGATATATAAACAAAACAACAATACACATACTCAAATCTCATGCTAAATATTTTCTTAGTTTAGTTTTAAACATGTTTAATGTTTCACAGCCTTTTATTTCAATTGGTAAATTATTATACTGATTTAGTCCTTTAAAAAACAGACAATTCATTGATTTTTTATTATTAGTTCTAATGATATGCATATTATCTCTGCCTCTAGTTAGATGATTATGAATTTCATTGTTGAAAGTAATATTTGTATAGAGATATAAAGGTAAAAGCTTGTTTAAAATTTTATAGATAAATATCATAGTCAAATATTTAAGTCGGATATCAACTGATTGCCACTCAAGACATTCCAGCATCATATTTATTGGTGTATATCTGTTGCAGTGTAATATGATTCTCATACCTCTATTTTGTAATTTTTGAAGAGAAACTTTACTGTTTTTGTCTAATAAATATAATATTGAAGCACAATAATCAAAATGTGGTTGAATTATAGTTTGGTATACGGTAATCTTTGTATTTATGGATAAATTAACAGCCACCCTTGAGAAAAAAAACAATTTTTTAGATATTTTATTTAGAATGTAAGTGAAATGACTCTTAAATGTTAATGTATTGTCAATTATAAATCCTAGATATTTTATTTCACTAACTATGTCAATTTTACTGTTGTATAAAGATATGTTAATATTATTTAGATCAATTTGTGCATATTTATATCTAGTTGTTAAAATTATGACTTTGGTTTTAGTAACATTGAGCTTCAGTTTTGCCATATTGAGGTATTTCTCAATGTTTTTTAATTCATTGTTCATTTTTTGGATTGCAAACATTAAATTTATGCTACTGGTCGAAATGAGTGAGTCATCAGCAAATAGGTTAAGAAACTCAGAATTGATATGATAATTTATATCATTAATGTAAATGATAAAAAGAAGAGGTCCCAGTACACTCCCTTGAGGAACACCAAAGTTATTCACAATTTCAGTTGATAGTATAGAATTTATTTTTGTTCATTGCTTCCTGTCTTTTAAATAATCTACCAGCCAATTTAATACTGTTCCCGAAATACCATAATATTTAAGTTTATTTATTAATACTGCACGATCAATGGTTTCGAATGCTCTTTTGAAATCTAAGAAAATAGCTATAATATAGTGGCCTTCATCAATAAGTTTAATCCATGTTGATATAGTTAGTTGAAGCGCTGATTCACAGGAGTGATTTTTTCGAAATCCAGACTGATTCGTAAATAATAAGTTATTAATATTGAAATATTCATAAAGCTGGTTATATACGGCTATTTCAAGAATTTTTTCCAATGCGGGTAGTGTATTAATTGGACGATGGTTACATGCCTCATAGTTGTTTTTAATTTTGGCTATCGGAGTGACAATACTAGTTTTAAGTGCATCAGGAAATTTACCTTTTTCAAGTGATGTGTTAATATATTTTAATAATACGTGTCCTATTATCGGGAAAATATTTTTTAGAATTTTAGCATTTAGTGCATCACCAATATTAAATTTATTATCTAACGAATTTATAATATTTCTCAGTTCAATTAATGAGATTTGTTTAAAATTTGAGAATTGCGGTGTAACTTCCGGTAGGTTTGAAGAGGACCAGGGCTCAGTTTCGGGAATCGTTTGTCGAATTTCATTTATGCTAGAAACAAAGTAGTGATTAAAATTTTCAGCGGTATCTTTTTGATTTTCAGAGAAGAAACTTGTATTATCGATATTAAATTCAATTTTATAGAAGTCGTAATTGTTGTCTTTTTGCTTTATTAAACTTTTTAATGTTTTCCACATCAATTTATTATTGGACTTGTTTGCATCAATTTTATTATAATAGTAGATTTTCTTTTTATATTTAAGTAGATTTACCACATCATTCCTGAGTTCTTTAAACGTATTCCATTTTAAGTTTTTGTCATTTTCATCAGAACTATGGGTAAATTGATTATATGCAATATCGCGTTTCTTGGCTTTTTCTTTTACTTCCATGTCATACCACGGCAAATTATTGTCCCTTACAGTATAATGTTTAATTAGAGAAATTTTATTTATTACATTAGTACATTTGGTCATTATATCATCGACTATAATATCAATATTGGTTGAATTCAGTGTTAGAGATCAGTCAATATCAAATAGTTCCACTTTAATTCTCTCAAGATTAGTACTGTTTAAATTACGAAATTGCTTTTTTATTAAGGATTTCTGAGTAATATTATCATCAACTTTTAGAAATATCAATGAATGATCTGTGATTTTAGGCGTGTCATAGACTTCATACTTTATATTGAAATTCGTTATGGCTAAATCAATTAATGTGCTACTTAAATTGGTACATCTAGTTGGGTGAGTTATTACTTGTTCTAAACCTAATATTTTTAGAGAATTTTTTAATTTATTACAATAGTAATCTTCTGTATTCAAATAGTTTATATTAAAGTCTCCAATAATTAATAATTTGCTTCCATTGATAATCAGATTTTCACAAATCGCTTCAAGCTCATCAATAAACAATGAATGACTTGCACTGGGCGAGTGGTAAATAACTCCTAATATAAAAGTGATTTTAGCAAAATTAATTTTAGTAAAAATACACCAATAGTTACCATCTAACTTATATGTTCCTATAAGGGAAAAGTTAATGCCATATTTGATAGACATCATTACTGGTTTGCATTCTTTCAAATTTTGTATAGGTATGTACATTAAAGAATCATCGTCTCTCACGATAAACTTTTGTGAAATAGATAAAAAGTGATGTAGACCAGTTCTGTTATCAAGTATAGGTATAGGGTACAGACGAAAGGTGTTAGTTTAATTGGAAGAGGCAAATTGTTCCTTCGCAAACTCTGTGAAATCTCTTGTAAGTGATCAGGTGTTATGATTGATGAATGAATAATTCCTAATCTGGCGAATGTTATCGAATTTAAAATATCGTTTAGATTGTCTTCGATATACAAATAGCTGGCCATTAGTTGTTCGGAAATGTATAGAAATTTTAATTTTATTTCGGCAGCTTGGATCGTTTGAGTCATGGTTTGAATTGTGTGCTCGATTTCTTTGATATCTTTGTTAAATGTTTCCTCATCAATTTGTAATTTTTGTATAGTTGAGTTGAAATTTTTGATAACAGAAGTTGTAACTGAGATTTGATTTTTGATTAAGTTTTCTAATTGATGTTCGTCATTATTTAATTTATTTATACAATTAGTGTAGTACTCGCCATCTTCGGCATCTAAGTTTCCAGTTATTGATTTGAATACTGCTTCGAAACCGTTAAGTATTCCGCGTTTATATCTCTTTGTGTCTGAAAAGACTTCTTCAAATTTCGTTTTTATCGAACTAGCTATTTGCATTAAAAGGTTAAACTCTGTTTTAACTTCGCTTCTAAACAGGATTGATTTTTGGTCAGCACCATCGAGGGTGTTCAAGATTCTGTCTAAATTATTTTGGTTTTTGTCAAAAGCTAGTTTGTCATTTGTCACCACGATGTCCGTGTCTTGGTGATAGTATACACCAACAGTGTTATTGATCGGGGTAATTTTGTATTGACAGAGTGCTGATCCGAACAGCAGGAGAAACCTGAAAATAAATTTAATTTTCAGTATATGGTTTCATTCTATCAAAATTTACTTTAGTTTCTTGTTTTGTTTCGAGATTTAATAGAGTAGCAGAATTTTGAAAAATTTCTTTTATTTTAAAGGGACCGTTAAATTTATTTTGTAGTTTGTTCTTAATTTGTGATTCTTTTACATAAACTAAGTCACCTATTTTGTACTCAGATCGTTTCTGGGGAACATTTCTGTCAAAGCGAACTTTCGCTTTCTCCTTTTGAGCTTGTGTTCGATTACGGGCTATTTTATAATAGTGGGATATTCTATTGTTCATATCTCTGACATATTTAGTTATTAGTTCTTTCTGGTTATATAAGGTTTCAGGTGGTCTGTTAGACGTATGTCCAAATATAAGTTCATATGGAGTAAAACCATGTGTCTTATTGACCGAATTATTGTAGCATATTACCGCATATGGTAAAATCGTGAAAGGATGTTCGTTTGGGTTTTCAGTTTTGTGGATTCTTATCATTTCGGCTAAAGTAGCATGAAATCTTTCTATGGATCCGTTTGATTGGGGATGTCCTACGCTTGAATAAGTTAATTTTATGTCGTAGAGGGTGCAGAGATCTTTGAGCAAGCGGTTGTCAAATTCGCCACCGTAGTCGCAATGGATTCTTAATGGGGTACCATAATGTTGGAAATATAACAACAAAGTGTTTACGACAGATTTTAAGGATTTATCCGGGACTGCATATGCTTGCGTGAATTTAGTTAATTCGTCGCGAATGGTTAAAGCGTAATTTCGAGTAGGGAATTCAAATAAATCGATATTGATTCTTTCGAATGGTGTTCTTGGGGTTTCTGTGACTACTAGAGGGTTATTAAGGTTTTTCCGGCATACTTTAGTCTTTTGGCAAGTTTCGCAATTTTTTATAAAATTTTCAACGTCTTTAGTTAGACCTTGCCAAGTGTATTTTTCTCTAATTCTTCGAATCGTTTCATTTATTCGTCGGCAGTTCTGACGATATCTTGACAAATTACTACTTTTAAGTCTCTTTCCGCAAAAATGAATGATAGGATTTCAAGAATGGGGAGGTCTAAGTTATTTTCGACAAAGTATGTCTTAGAGAGATCTAGGACATCTTGATTTTTAAATAATACCGAAAATAGATGTTCAATTACAGATTCGATATCAAAAGGTAGAGGGATGATAAAATATCTCCTATGTCTGACTGTTTTGCTCGATACAATATTGATTTTGTCGTTATGAAATTCGGGGTTTTCTTCGAATATGTCCTCGATAATTTTATGATGGAGGTCTTGTAGGTTATTTTGTTGGAAGAAAGTTATAATATCTTTGTGTTCTCGATACAAAAGTTGTTTGTTCGAGGCTTTGATTTTCGAATAGTCAATTAAAGATGTTGTCTTATA
Source organism: Rutpela maculata (assembly GCA_936432065.2). Lineage (NCBI taxonomy): Eukaryota > Metazoa > Arthropoda > Insecta > Coleoptera > Cerambycidae > Rutpela > Rutpela maculata. The sequence goes on along the minus strand of OW386285.2, from coordinate 199,278,962 downwards.
TAAGTTGGCGAAAGTTTCAAATTCTTGGGAAATTTGTTCGTTAGTGATTTTGTTATTATCGTCTGGGTTTTCGTCGTCGTCTGACTCTTCGTCATTCGCGGCTAGAACCTTTGAATAGAATTTGGAACATTCAGAAAAATGATTAATTTTGATTCTGGAAAGTGCATCCGCGTTCTTATTGATTTTGCCGGGTTTATAAATTATTTCGTAATCGTACTCTTCTAATTTGAGTCGCCAACGAGCAAGTCTACTTCCTGGATCTTTTATAGAGAATAGCCAGGTGAGTGGTCTGTGGTCGGTGACAAGTTTGAACTTTCTACCGTACAGATATGGTCTAAAGTGCTTTACACTCCATACTATTCCAGATGACCTGAAGGATGCCTTTATATTACCTGTCCTAAAAAGCGACAAACAAAATGACCCAGAAAATTTGAGGCCAATTGCACTTCTATCAAATATTTCAAAAATAATAGAAAAAATTATATATAAAAGGATAATGAATTATCTAGAAAAATATGATATTCTCTGTGATGCTCAAAATGGTTATATAAAGGGAAGATCCACTATTAGAGCAGTCTTTCAGTTCATCGAGGATGTTATTGATGCATTGAATTCCGGCAAACAAATAGTAGGTATCTTTTTAGACTTGTCAAAAGCATTTGACGGTATCGATCATGTTCACTTACTTACTAGATTGGAAAAGTATGGTTTTCGTGGCACCAGTCATATGCTAATTAAATCTTATCTCACAAACAGAAGGCAGTGTATGCATGTAAAAGACGAATATACTGGAAAAACAATAACGTCAAACTGGGAGTACGTGAAGAGGGGGGTTCCTCAGGGTAGCATCCTGGGACCTCTACTCTTTTTATTATACATTAATAACCTCCCAGAAAATCTCAATCAAAAAGTAGTCATGTTTGCTGATGATAACACTCTTTCTATCAAAGAAACAACCAGACAAAATCTCGAACAATCTGTTATAAATACAGTGAATGTTGTGCAGTCTTACTACGATCAAAACTATTTAAAGCTAAATGTAGACAAAACAAAAATGATAAAATTTTCCACCACTCCAGAAGAGATCATAAAAATTCATTTAGACAATGGGGAAATTACCTCATCTTTTTACACAAAATTCTTAGGTATCATGATTGATAATAGAATTACTTTTAAAGAGCACATAAATTATTTGGCCCCAAAAGTGAGCTCCTTTTGCTATGCTTTGAAAGTGTTGTCACAGTCAACTGATGAAAGCACATGTTTGATTGCTTATCATGCATATGTGAACTCTAAAATAAGATATAGTATTATCTTTTGGGGTAATACATCTGATGCTGTTCGTATTTTTATCCTTCAAAAAAGATGCATAAGAAGTATATACAATCTCAAGCAAACTGACTCATGTAAATCCATCTTTGCTGAAAAAAACTTACTTACTCTTCCATCATTGTATATACTTGAAAGTGCTTGTTTTGTAAAGGAAAATTATGAATTTTTCGTCAAACATGAAATAGGACATACATGTAATACACGACATAAAAATATGTTAAAACCCATCAAAACTCGCTTTACTTTTGTCCAAAATAGCGTTGTTGGACAGCTAATTAAAGTTTACAACAAATTACCAAACTCTTTAAAAATGCTGCATAAAAATGTATTTAAAAAAAAGTTAAAAGCTCTACTATCAACAAAAACATATTATTCTGTAAATGAATATTTATCCGATAACTTGATTTAACCCTTATTCATTTTTTGCATAGATTCTATTGTATTAATATGTGTTGTTTGTTCTCATTACTATACTGTGTTAATTTATATTATATATTCGTTATGTATTTGTTATATATATATATATATATATATATATATATATATATATATATATATATATATATATATATATATATATATATATATATATATATATATATATATATATATATATATATATATATATATATATATATATATATATATATGTATATATATGTATTTTCTTTTTTGTTGTGTTGACTAATTAATTTTTTATTTACAAATTATGTATACACTATTTATTTTTTTCTTTGTATTTGACTCGTTCTATACCAGTCGGTAATTACAGAATAAAGATATTTACTTACTTACTTACTTACTTACTATCGATAAAAGCTCGCGTTCGATCGTTGAATACTTAGTTTCTGCACTGCACAAGGTTCTAGAAGCATAGGCAATGGGTAAATCTTTGCCAATAGGCCCCTGGCTCAGCACTGAGACGACGGCAAATGCGCCCGCATCAGTGGTTAGAACGAAAGGTTCATCAAAATTAGGGTAGATTAATATCGGAGTTGTCGTTAATGTTTGTTTCAAATCTTGAAAAGATTTTATACAATCATTCTTGAAGAGAAATGGTATGTCTTTCTGTAAGAGTTTTGTTAAGGGCTTGGTAATCTTGGAGAAATTAGGGATAAAGCGCCTATAATATCCGGCTAAGCGTAGAAATGACTTAATTTCTTTTTGATTTTTTGGTTGAGGGAAATTTAGAATAGCGTCAACTTTCGAAGGATTCGGTTTTACGCCCTCTTTTGTAATGAGATGTCCTAAATAAGCGACTTCTTTGCGGAGAAACTCGCATTTGTCGGGTTGAATTTTGAGATTGGCTTTCTGTAATCTTTTGAAAACTTCTGTTAATCGAGAAATATGCTCGTGAATAGTAGGGGAGTAAACAATAATATCGTCCATGTAGACGAGACATCGTTCATTTTGGATACCTAACAAAATGTTATCCATCACTCTTTGAAATGTTGATGGAGCATTCTTAAGTCCAAAAGGCATTCTTACGAATTCAAAATGACCATTTTCAACTGTGAAAGCAGTTTTTTGAATACCTTTCGCATCAATCTCGATTTGGTGAAATCCGAAGTCCAAAGTTGTAAAATATTGACATTTGCCTAATTGATCGAGGAGGTCGGAAATATTGGGTAGCGGGTATTTATCGTCAATAGTCAGTTCGTTAAGTTTTCTGTAGTCCACTACAACTCGCCATTTTTGTTTACCGGAGGCGTCGAGTTTTTTTGGTACAACCCAAACCGGAGAGGACCAGGGAGAAATCGAAGGGCTAATGATGCCTTGATCGAGCATATTAGAGACTTGTGTTTTAACTTCCTCTTTATGGATATGAGGGTAGCGATATGACTTTGTGAAAACCGGTTTTGAATCGTTCGTGTCAATGGAATGCTTAATTTCATTAGTAAATGTTAGATTGTCTCCTTCCAAGTAGAATATGTCTTGGAAATCTAAACAAAGCTGCGTTACTATTTCGGCGTCTTCTTCGTTTAGATGATCCAAACGCAATTCGTTCCTGATTTCGGAGGATCTGTCCGTCTGTAGGTATGAGTCAGAATTTTGAGTGTTTAAATTGAAAATTGATTTGAATTTTTGTACTGGCTCTAGTTTTATGTTAGAAAAATTTACCGTTTTTGGTATTGCATTCGCGTTTATAATTGAGGTTAAAAATTCTCCATTGTTATCGATTTCGACAATGGCATTTGGTAAGCGTACATTCCCGTTTTCCTGGGCTAACAGTATAGCTTCGGTATTTTGCAAATTACATTTTAATTTACAGATTTTTTCCATGCGAGGTTCGATAGAAATTAAATTTTTGATGTTGCTTAAATTTGGATTTTGGTTTCTGATGTTACTAGTTGGTTGTGCAGGTAAATTTACTGTAGTTTCTTCCGTGACTTTAAATAACGGTACGTTTTTAAAGTTCGTGACTAGTTGTTTGTTTTTAAAGTCTACTTGGCATTCGTAATGTTCTAGAAAATCTGCGCCTAGTAGTCCATCAAAATCTATATCTAGATTATAGATATAAACTTTGTGTGACTCATTTGAAAAGGGGATGAGAACAGATTCGTTGATATAAATTTTTTGATTAGTAATGCCCTGTATGATTACATTTTCAGGAGATCTACGTCTATAATTTTCAGCTGTTTTAGGTTTAAAAATTGAAATTCCTGCACCTGTGTCAATCAAAATTTTAAATTTGCCGGTTGCATCTTTGACGTAATAAAGATTTTTTGAATTTACGGTTAATAAGGTGTGAGAAAGCGTATTTACATGACCGTTTGTTCTGGGAAGTTCAGCATTGGATCGAAACTGTCGTTGAGATTCATTGTTTGTATTTGGTTTGATATTTGGTCGAATTGGTCTATTTGTTGTGTTGGAGTATCGGTAGAGTTCTCCGGATCTAAACGAAAATCCTGAGGATTAGCAGTATAATCCTGGTATTGCTCGTCCTGAGAATTAGCAGTATAATTCTCCTGGAAATTTTGGTTGGTTTCAAAATTGTAATTTTCGTACGATTCATTTTGACTTTGGTAATTTTGGTAATCGTTGAAAGAGTAGTCATTGTATTGGTTAAATTGATCGGCATAATTATCGTAAGGTTCGTAATTTAAATGATGAGCTTTTTGCTGATCAAAGCGGTTAAAATTCGGGTTAGGCTAAATAGCGGATGGTCGTTGTTGCGTAAAGTTAGGGTTCGGCCTTATGGCTGAGGGCCTGTTTTGCTGTGATTGATTTGGCTGATTATTTTGAGGGAATGTCCTCTGACTAAATTGATTATTACTCAGTTGTGCGAAGTTTTGATGAGAGAAATTTTGTGAGTTTGGGTTTCCTTGGAAACTTGGTCTCTGGAAGTTTTGAGACTGTTGCCTTGTGCGGCATTCGCTTATTACATGTCCATTCCGTTTACAGAAGGAACAAAACTTTTGTTGCAAATTGGGACCTTGTGGTCGCTTTTGTTGAATTACTGGATTTTTGACCGGACTATTTTTTGGAAATTTTTGCTGTTCAAAATAAGAGAGTTGTAGCTCTCTACGAATTCTAATAATTGCGTTCATCATAGTCGGAGGGTTACTGGCACGTATTATTCTGCCTAGATTTAGTTCTAGACCCGTTAACAAATTATTTAATGTCATAGTTTCAATCAGGTTTGTTTGCGTGGTTCTTTGCTCTGAAGTTAGATTTTGTTTTTGCACTGCAGCGTGCATTTTCGCACTGTGCGTTTGTAGACGCGAAATGAATGTTAATGCAGATTCACCAGGTAATTGGTGAATTCGTTGTAGGTCTTGGATAAGAGCTGTTAAATCTCTAGAGTCACCGAAGTGGGTTTCTAGGAGTGCTTTAATTTCTGGCCATGTGGCAGGGTTACGAGAGTTGATTAGTTCGGCAGCTTTGCCTTTCAATTTATTTTTAATATGAACAGTTAATAAGATTTTTTGGTCATGAATTGCCATGCGTTGGGCACACTGACATGAGTTTAGGAAAGTTTGGAGGTTGATGACGTTACCATCGAACTCCGGAATTAGCGAGAAAATTTCTGAGAGTTTGTAAGGCTCTACCTCGTGCTCGACTTGCTCGACTCGTTCTGGTTGCTCGGCTGTCGTCGGCACTACTGGTTGAACTGATTGAACTGTCTCTGGTTGAGCTCTGTTTGGCATTTTGCTTTTTGTTTGGAAATTTTTGAAATAAAATTGGTTGTGTATCAGCAGTATGATACGGAAATTGAATTGAAATAGTTTGTTATGTTGCGTACGTTAATAAATTGTGTATTAACTGTATAATACACAGTTGTTTCGTGAATACGAAAATAAATAACTTAAAATTAAAATTGTTGCGTTGTAGCTTGTATAGGATTTGTTTGATAACAGAATTGGCTTTATTTGCCGAGTGTATTAGCGGTATAATACACGTAAATAATTGTGAGAAATAATAATTGTAAAATGAAATAAAATAACGAGATGATTTTTAAAAACGACTTACATTAATTTCATCTCCATGAGTAGGTTCTTCGGCCGTCAAGGGATTGGGATCCGCCACCACCAGTGAGGAAGGTCTCCATGTTCTCGCAGATGTACACGCACAAGTTAGGCACCTTCTGCAGATGTTGTCCTTGTTCTTTTGCGCTTCACTACCAGTTAGGCTTCTTGTTCTGATGATGTGTACGGATCCTACCGACTGCGCCAATGTTAGATCACGATTCACATGAGTGACTTTTTAAAAAGATTTATTTACTTAAATGGAGCCAACGTTGGCTCTTGGAGAAGGAATATAATAATAAATTAGAAGTGTTGCATTCTAACTGAGTTTAATAACTGATTCAACAAAGCGTGTTTAGTCATATTTATAACATACAGAACCTGAGTAAGCAAAATATAGAACAAAGGAATTGCAGTTCTGCAGTCTGCACAAGTTATGAGAAACAAAGGTGTAATATGATATCTTGAAGATAAGCAATTAATAAGAGAAGTCGTTATCATGTAATATGATATGCCTGTGAAGGTTTGTTACGACTAAGTCTTGGTAATAAGCGTATAATTTTATATAACATATATATATATATATATATATATATATATATATATATATATATATATATATATATATATATATATATATATATATATATATATATATATATATATATATATATATATATATATATATATATATATATATATATATATATATATATATATATATATATATATATATATATATATATATGAAATCGGATTTGAAGGAAACAACTACTCAGTGGGCAAATACCCCGACCTGCATTGAATTACACCTTCAAATTGTGATCAGTAACCAACTATCATTTGTCTGTTCCTAACCAGATATAGACCGGTTTCGAACTTATTATGTTCTCATCAGTATGCCATAGGTCATGGAACAGACAAATGATAGTGGTCAACCTGCTAGTCTTATACAAACTGAATCAAATGAAGTGACGGTGAGAGGTAAACTCTCATATGGTCAGATGCTACTATATGTCGTACAAATGTCAGTGACGTATAGCGACTTGCTTTTTTGCAAGTACCAAGAGCGGCGACCTCTAGCCTTAGTGGGCTATAATCACTGTTTATGAAATCGGATTTGAAGGAAACAACTACTCAGCGGGCAAATACCCCGACCTGCATTGAATTACACCTTCAAATCGTGATCAGTAACCAACTATCATTTGTCTGTTCCTAACCAGACATAGACCGGTTTCGAACTTATTATGTTCTCATCAGTATGCCATAGGTCATGGAACAGACAAATGATAGTGGTCAACTTGCTAGTCTTATACAAACTGAATCAAATGAAGTGACGGTGAGAGGTAAACTCTCATATGGTCAGATGCTACTATACGTCGGACAAATGTCACTGACGTATAGCGATAGTTGGTTACTGATCACGATTTGAAGGTGTAATTCAATGCAGGTCGAGGTATTTGCCCGCTGAGTAGTTGTTTCCTTCAAATCCGATTTCATAAACAGTGAGTATAGCCCACTAAGGCTAGAGGTCGCCGCTCTTGGTACTTGCAAAAAAGCAAGTCGCTATACGTCAGTGACATTTGTACGACGTATAGTAGCATCTGACCATATGAGAGTTTACCTCTCACCGTCACTTCATTTGATTCAGTTTGTATAAGACTAGCAGGTTGACCACTATCATTTGTCTGTTCCATGACCTATGGCATACTGATGAGAACATAATAAGTTCGAAACCTGTCTATATCTGGTTAGGAACAGACAAATGATAGTTGGTTACTGATCACGATTTGAAGGTGTAATTCAATGCAGGTCGGGGTATTTGCCCGCTGAGTAGTTGTTTCCTTCAAATCCGATTTCATATATATATATATATATATATATATATATATATATATATATATATATATATATATATATATATATATATATATATGTTATATAAAATTATACGCTTATTACCAAGACTTAGTCGTAACAAACCTTCACAGGCATATCATATTACATGATAACGACTTCTCTTATTAATTGCTTATCTTCAAGATATCATATTACACCTTTGTTTCTCATAACTTGTGCAGACTGCAGAACTGCAATTCCTTTGTTCTATATTTTGCTGACTCAGGTTCTGTATGTTATAAATATGACTAAACACGCTTTGTTGAATCAGTTATTAAACTCAGTTAGAATGCAACACTTCTAATTTATTATTATATTCCTTCTCCAAGAGCCAACGTTGGCTCCATTTAAGTAAATAAATCTTTTTAAAAAGTCACTCATGTGAATCGTGACCTAACATTGGCGCAGTCGGTAGGATCCGTAAACATCATCAGAACAAGAAGCCTAACTGGTAGTGAAGCGCAAAAGAACAAGGACAACATCTGCAGAAGGTGCCTAATTAGTGCGTGTACATCTGCGAGAACAAGGAGACCTTCCTCACTGGTGGTGGCGGATCCCAATCCCTTGACGGACGAAGAACCTACTCATGGAGATGAAATTAATGTAAGTCATTTTTAAGAATCATCTCGTTATTTTATTTCATTTTACAATTATTATTTCTCACAATTATTTACGTGTATTATACTGCTAATACACTCGGCAAATAAAGCCAATTCTGTTATCAAACAAATCCTATACAAGCTACAACGCAACAATTTTAATTTTAAGTTATTTATTTTCGTATTCACGAAACAACTGTGTATTATACAGTTAATACACAATTTATTAACGTACGCAACATAACAAACTATTTCAATTCAATTTCCGTATCATACTGCTGATACGCAACCAATTTTATTTCAAAAATTTCCAAACAAAAAGCAAAATGCCAAACAGAGCTCAACCAGAGACAGTTCAACCAGTTCAACCAGTAGTGCCGACGACAGCCGAGCAACCAGAATGAGTCGAGCAAGTCGAGCACGAGGTAGAGCCTTACAAACTCTCAGAAATTTTCTCGCTAATTCCGGAGTTCGATGGTAACGTCATCAACCTCCAAACTTTCCTAAACTCATGTCAGTGTGCCCAACGCATGGCAATTCATGACCAAAAAATCTTATTAACTGTTCATATTAAAAATAAATTGAAAGGCAAAGCTGCCGAACTAATCAACTCTCGTAACATGGCCAGAAATTAAAGCACTCCTAGAAACCCACTTCGGTGACTTTAGAGATTTAACAGCTCTTATCCAAGACCTACAACGAATTCACCAATTACCTGGTGAATCTGCATTAACATTCGTTTCGCGTCTACAAACGCACAATGCGAAAATGCACGCTGCAGTGCAAAAACAAAATCTAACTTCAGAGCAAAGAACCGCGCAAACAAACCTGATTGAAACTATGACATTAAATAATTTGTTAACGGGTCTAGAACCAAATCTAGGCAGAATAATACGTGCCAGTAACCCTCCGACTATGATGAACGCAATTATTAGAATTCGTAGAGAGCTACAACTCTCTTATTTAGAACAGCAAAAATTCCCAAAAAATAGTCCGGTCAAAAATCCAGTAATTCAACAAAAGCGACCACAAGGTCCCAATTTGCAACAAAAGTTTTGTTCCTTCTGTAAACGGAATGGACATGTAATAAGCGAATGCCGCACAAGGCAACAGTCTCAAAACTTCCAGAGACCAAGTTTCCAAGGAAACCCAAACTCACAAAATTTCTCTCATCAAAACTTCGCACAACTGAGTAATAATCAATTTAGTCAGAGGACATTCCCTCAAAATAATCAGCCAAATCAATCACAGCAAAACAGGCCCTCAGCCATAAGGCTGAACCCTAACTTTACGCAACAACGACCATCCGCTATTCAGCCTAACCCGAATTTTAACCGCTTTAATCAACAAAAAGCTCATCATTTAAATTACGAACCTTACGATAATTATGCCGATCAATTTAACCAATACAATGACTACTCTTTCGACGATTACCAAAATTACCAAAGTCAAAATTAATCGTACGAAAATTACAATTTTGAAATCAACCAAAATTTCCAGGAGAGTTATACTGCTAATTCTCAGGACGAGCAATACGAGGATTATACTGCTAATCCTCAGGATTTTCGTTTAGATCTGGAGTACCCTACGGATACTCCAACACAACAAATAGACAGTTACATATACATGTTTAAGGTTGTCAGTGGTTATAATGTTAGTATCTAAGGTATAAATGAGTGTATGAGTGTATAATAACAACACAATAAAAAAAAAGTACATAAGTTTGTAAAAATAAACCTACATAATACATACATATATATATATATATATATATATATACAAATTTACCACAAAGAAAACACAGAAATATCACGTCTTATAATTAAATTGAAGAATTTAACTGAAAGTCACAACTGAGAAATTCAGCAGTACTATAAAAAGGATGTGCAATTAATATTTTCTTAAGAGATGAGTTTAATGCCCTGATCGACTTATCCTTCAAATAATGTGGTAGCTTGTTATATAATTTTATAGCTAAGTAGTTAATAGGTTGTTGAGTCCTACATAAGCGGTGATAGGGTATGGTTACATCGTCCTTATTTCTCGTATTATAATTATGATAGGTAGAGTTTGTAGGGAGGGAGTTATTTTCTTTAATATACATTATACAATGCAGTATAAATACACCAGGTAGTGTTATAATATTAAAATGTTTGAATAAGGGACTACAATGTTCCCTATTGCCTGCAGAGACCAATATTCTAATCATTCTCTTTTGTATCTTAAAGATTCTGTCAAATTCTGTAGAGTCTCCCCAAATTAAAATGCCATAGCTAATTAAGCTGTAGAAGTTACTATAATAAAAGGTGATAGCTGTTTCGAGGGTAGTTAATTCGATAAGTTTCCTCGTTTGGTAAAGTACCTTATTTAATTTTTTGGCTAAATAATCGATATGAGTGTTCCATTTTAGCTGGAAGTCTATGTAAACACCCAATAGTTTTACAGAAGAAATTTCCATTTTTGGAGAAAATATTATTGTTTGGGTTTTATCGGAATTATTTTTTAATTTATTGGGTACAAACCAGCTAATAGCATCTGTTACAGCTGTGGAGCTTTTAATTTTTACGTCATCTACATTTGATGCAGAAGTAACGAAAGTAGCATCATCGGCATAAAGTGTTATGCCTTCTGATCGTACATTCACTGGTAAGTCATTAATAAAAACTAAGAAGAAAATTGGTCCCAATATTGACCCCTGTGGTACCCCAATATTTACCGGTAGTGCATTTGATGTGTCACCTGTTGGCAAGGCTACTGTTTGACGTCTATTGTGTAGATATGATCTAATCAGATTCAAAGCATAATAATCAAGCTTTTGTAAGAGATATTCATGAGTTACGCAGTCGAAAGCTTTGCTTAGATCTAAAAGCGTTGCACATGGCACAAGATTTTGGTCGATTGCTTCTAGTAATTTTTCAATTATATTGACAATAGCTTTTAAGGTAGAATTGTTTTCCCTGTAACCATACTGATTTTTTGAAATAGGTATCTCAATAAATATTAGTTTTATTGAAAAATGGGTAGAGACCAAAAATAAAGCTCATAAACGGATGAATTTAGCTTGTTTATTTATTTACATAGGTTTAATAGTTTCGGAGATATGAAAGTTTACAAATGGCGTCCGAACGTTTATAAGTCATAAAATGCAGTTTAAGTGTTAAATATCTCAGAAATTGAGACACCTACGTCACGCATACTAAGAAATGAAATTAAAGACAATTAATTGCGCTTTCAAATTATTTTTTACTCATTCCTGTAGCATAAGAAGTAAAGAAGTTACCATGTAAAAATGAGCGTATTTATATTTTTTTATATAAAAAGGACGCCATTTTGTTACTCTAATTAGCCAGTAATTTAAAGAAATGATCTCAATTACAGTTTTTCGTTAGGATGTAGCATTACCTAGATGTTCAATTTTTTTTGCTCATTTAAAGCACTTGCTTTAGAAAAAAATGCATTTTAAACTTTAAAGGTAATTTCGAAACACCAAATATAAACTTAAATATCTCCGAAATTATTAATCCTACATCAATAAACAAAAAATATGATTATTTTCCAGCTTGTACTTTCTGTAATTTTCGATAAAGTAATACTTTTCGAGATACTTGACGAAAGCCGTTTGGAAATACTTTTTTTTTTTAAGCTAAAATCGCAATTTTGAAGTCATAACTTAAAAACTATCAATTTATGTGAAAATTTGCATAGAGCCTTTTCTTCTTAAAGTTTGATTCTATTTCAGCTCCAATAAATATATGTATATATATTTTTTAAGTGCCACCCCCTGAGAGGGGGTGGCATTCACCCTCTATAAATTAGCAAGCCCCCGCACAATATAGAAACTTTTCTGTCAAGCATTTACTATTATACCTTCAAAAATGAACTAAATCCGTTCAATATGACATTATTCCGAAGTTAAAACCTCTAGTTACTGTACTATTAGTGCAAGCATATAAAATACTTGTGCCCAACATTAATTAGTCTTCGCAGGTCATTCTCTTAAAAAGGAAGTTTGTGTGATATTCTTTTTTCTTTATTTTGAAAATTAAGCATGATAGGGCAAAATAATATACGTAACTTTTCGGTAAAGCATAAAATTCTCTCGTATAATGGTTATAATAAAAAACGGTATATTTGATAGTTAAATTATCGTTATTAAAGGTAATATAATATTTATATTTTATTTTATATAATTGTTTATAATTATATAAAAATTTTGTTTAATAGTTTTCTCAATCTAATGTAATACTGCGTACAGTCATAATATGTTTTCTTAATGTATATGGGGAAGCTAGTTTAGGCTGACCTCTTCCTTTTGTGTGTAAACTCTTTTGTGCACCTTTTTTTTTTCTTACATTCTTCTACCTACATTCAACTTAAATCTGGTGACAGTTGCTTTCTTGCACAGAGCAATAAAACAATTAAAGCGTCTCAAATGCCAAAAGAACTGTTGCCAATGGTATACAAAAGCTACACAACGCCTGTTTAAAGCAAGATAGAGTTATATTACAGTATTTAGCCATAAATCTAACTAAAAAATTATTAGTCCTAAATTACTATGACGAAAATAAAATGTATAAATGAAGTATAAAGAATTATTTTAGAATTTGTTAAAATTAAATAATCAAAACATTAGAATACATTACAACAAATTAACTGAGCAGTTGGAAATTTAAAATAAAATGAAAGTCATTGTTTATAAGAAATGCTTTACTACAGAAAAAATAATTTTTAATTCCGTAAAAATACATGGCGAAAACTGCAGTCCTAGAGGTAATAACGTATACTTCACGAAAAGAATTATTTGTAGATGGTACAAATTTTTTTCTTTATTTTTTGAATAGACACGTGATATTTTTAACTTCAATATTTTATAAACAACTCGAAAAATAAAGCAATAAAAGATATAGTTACACTCACTTTCGTTACAAATTTATGCATTATTACACTATATTTCTTAAATTATACAGAGATAGTAATTTTTAATGGTTTTTATTTTCTTGCTAATTAACAAATTATCAGAAAGTTTTTTGTCTATTTTTATTCAATGCTTAGATTTAGTTCGGGGCTTCGTTCAGAGATTTAGATATCAGGGCTTCTTATTGCACTTGTTATCACACCAAAACCAAAAACAAACTAAAATAATAAAATCGCGGCAGAAAGAATTCCTTAATCACCTTTTTTGATGCTGTCATAAAGTTGTTTAGGGCAAACGCTCTGCTCTTTTCCCACTAATATTTTCGTTAGTGTTTTCTAACTGTGATTAAAATATACCTTTTTTATCTAAATATGTAGGTATATTATTTGCCTACATATAATAAAACAAGAATAGCAGTAGGCTATGTTTTGATTCTAACATGTGTTAAATAAAATGGACATTTCGGACAGAACGCTTCTGTTATACAGACAAAATTAATGTTTTGAATCTAGTTTTTGTCAATTTCCACGGCATACTTGATACGAGTATTTTTTCGATTTTTAAATTATTATTCACAAAAGAATTTTCATGTTTATGTATACGGTTCTTTTTGTTATTTTTTTCTATCTAAAAAAAATATAAACACATTCGGCGATTGTTAATAACAAATTGTTTATTAAATAAACAAAAAAAATTCTTTTTTCCACCTTTTGGATAATTGCAAATAATAAACTTAGGAATAAAATTTTTTCTTAATAACATGTTTAAATAATGAAGAAAGACAAAAGTGATTATAAACAATTAAAAACAATTTTTAAGAATTTTTTTTAATCATAATATTCTATAACAAATCAAATGGCAGAAAAATATTTTTCAAAAATACGTAATTTATCTATTTGTTTATAAAATTTGTTCCTTTAAGTGTTTAAATAATAACATAATTTTTATGAATTTTAAAATTAATATTTAATAACAAAAAATATTTTTACTTGTTCCGGAAGGTTTCAGAGCATCGTAACGCCTTAGTGTTCGCTGCGCGGAGCTCTATTTTCAACATTAAATTAAAATTATTAATAATCTCATTAATAATAGATGTAGAGTTTCGGGAGTCGGGACTTTTTATTGGGAATTTCTTCCTCTTTAAGAATCTTTCTTTCTTTAAAATTTTTAATAGTTTTCGAGTTATTTGCAAAAAACGGAACTCGTTATTTTTTCAATTTTCATTAGTTTATAACTTTTGCAATTGTTTATGTGCGGGTTTGAAACTTTTGCACATATTTCTAGACGTCATTCCGAATCCAATGCAATCAAGGTAGGTGCATGACGTCAGATGCACTATGCAGGGAGACCGACTACAAATATAAATTCAAATAACCATCATAAAAATATATGTGTTCATTAATAAAAAAAAACGCTGCCTAAAAAATCACTACTTCCACATCTAGATTTTCCTGCCCAAGCATAGCAAAAAATGTCGATACTATATTTGCAATCCACTGTGTAAAAGTAATTGTTCATAGAACTTTGATAATATAATATTTGAAATGGTCTATCCCAAAAACCCATAAAACGATGTGCAACATGGTAGTGGAGGTAGTAGAGGGGGAAGCTGTTGGCAAAAAATTTAGAGGCTCTTGTACACATAAATCACAATTTTATTTTTTTATTCCCTTTAATAATGTGGTAGAGGTGGTGGCGAGTGCCAAAAAAGTATTCAGGCCTTTTGTTCCTTTATACACACTAAATCACAATTTTATCTTTTTATTCCCTTCCATAATCACCTTCATTAATTTGAGAAAAATTTTTTTTTACGATTACTATATTTCAAATCCACTACGTGGATGTGTAAGTAATAAGTATTCCTCAGTTATGACGTTGTTCTCTTTTGCACGTCCAAATAGAATAAAACGATTCAAGTTAGCCCATCAAAATTGTGCTTTTTTAGAGACCATGTAGGCTTAACAGGGAACCAAGACAGATCATGTCATGCAGTTAGGTGCACCATACAGTAAAGGGAACCTGACTTAAAAAACCGCTGCTTAAAGAATCACAATTTCAACATCCAAGTCTCTAACAAAGAAAAAAAGGTTGATACTGTATTTGCAGTCCATTATGTGGAAATAACTGATCATAGAACTTTAATAATATAATATTTGCAATCGTCTACCACAAAAGCCCATAAAACAATATGCCATATCGACAGTGGGGATGGTAGTGGGGGGTATAGCTGATGCAAAAAAAAATTTAGGCCTTTGGTACTTATATATACTCACACAAAATCACAATTTTATTTTTTTTCGTCCTTTAATAATGGGGTAGGGATGGTAATGGGAGTGATAGTGGAAGTGGCTGATGTCAAAAAAATTTTGAGTAGGTACTTGGTTTCTCGTACATACACTAAATCCCAATTTTATAAACTCTCACTTGCTTGCTTTGCCTATTTATCCCCCCATCCCAAACTTCAACGGAATAAGATCAAAACATAATCTATTTCCAGATCTCGTTATAATACACAGGTGTCCCAAATTTTGAGTTAACATCATAAACGGTTCCAGAGTAAACGTGCGCACAAAAAAAAAATTACACACAGATTTTTTTTGCTCAAACTGAAAATATCGACCTTTCGTGGCATTCTAAGCCTGTTTAAAAAAACATTTTTTTTTACCTTTATTATACGTTCACTCCACTATATGGATGTGGAAGTAGTACCAGCTTATAGTGATTATGGACAATGCCTATCTATCCTTATAATATGTAAAACATCATTCTGCATAATAATAATTATTGTTTAATGACCGATATTTCTTCATGAAAATTTTAGTACCAAAATTATAATAATTAAGTATAGTATTATTGAATACAATTGAATGCAAAAAAACACAATCCTAATTTAGAGACATTTATTTGAATTTCTGTATTACACTTCAAAACACATTTTAAGATGTTTAAGATGCTAACAACTAATTCTTCTTTCATAACACTGTACCATGTATTTCATAATTCTTAGTAGGCATATGAATTTTTGAATTTAGAAAAATTGTTCCAATATGATACAATACTTGTGAGGTTAAAAAATTGATTCAAATAAAGAGCTTTTATTCATCGATTATGACTTCATGAAGAAAGTATTTAAGAGGAAATAAGAATCGAACGTTATCGAGCCATTGCAACGATGCCAAATATCGGGCTATATAACGTGCGATAGATATCAGCTATATAAGAGTCTTGGATATACAGGAACAGCGCCGCCTGACTCAGTAGTGCTGAACTAAAAGTGTATCTCGGAACATGAAAATATGACTTTTTGAAGCCCACCCCAAAATTTTTGTAGGAAGGAAGCTTACGTGATTTGTGGCCATTTAGTGATGATATACACAGGGATACGTTGATAAGCCCGACCCCGGGCTGCACAACGTCAAATCGGGCTGCACTACAACCGCTCAGTATATGAAACGGGCCTGTATATGACCATGCATATCTCTCTATATGTATATATATATGTGTATATATATATATATATATATATATATATATATACGTACGGTACCCATGAAACGAAGCCCACCACACACTACAGGATACCAGAAGCCCAGCCTTATTTGTAATTTAAATAGTGTGTACAACTGTTAATAATGTTTTAAGTGGGAATAATAACGCGAGCAATATGAGAGGGGGAACTTTTTTGGACATATAGATTAAAGACAACACGACATGTCATACGAAGCCTTTTATAATTATGGTACATTACGAAGCCCGTTGTATAAAATGTATACATGTTTCAGATTACACGAAGCCATACATAGTTGCCACTTCTCTTCTAATTCTTTAACTAAATGATATAACTGTGTGCGACAATATAATTGCGTAGTCGATGTGTTAATAATATAATTGCATTGTTGTAGGTCACGGCCGCATGGCACCAAAGGGGCTGCCCTAATATAAATAATTATGTTTAGGGTATGCACGTTAAAAGTATTTCCATTGATATAATTTATAATACAAATAATTATGTTTAGGGTATGCATGTTAAAAGTATTTCCATTGATATAATTTATATTTATTCTAATGCAAAATAGGTAACAGATATAAGGTATTCATTCCATTATTGACGTTTGACTAAAATAGGTTTTTTTGTACAAACATGAAGCCTCAAAATAAAGCCCAAAGTAGCATATTCATTGCTTACTTGAAGCCCACACCCTGCCTATGCTTGTTACTACACTTTGAAAAAAAATGTAGTATAGGTTTTGCATTTTTCCGGTGGACTATCGAAACCCGAAAAAAACGTCGGATCGAAATGAAAGTCATATCTATCGACTCGAGAGCGAATTTAGAAAATTCCGAAACCGGAAGTACCCGATATAGACGTTTCAAGTTTTTCGGGAAAAAATGAATAACTCTGTAACGGTCAGTCAGATCGAGATATTTCAAAATGGTGCCACTGGCAACGGTCTACAGATAAGTATACCGGAGACTATATCGAAAAATAAATGGAAATTGAATTTTTTTGCAAAAAACTGGTTTTCTCGAAATCGAGCTAGGAAGCACGGATAACTGTCCAGGATATTGATTGATTTGACTTGGTGGGATCGAAGGTACACAGCCACAAATGACGCCTATTGCTTGAGGCTCCGTTGACCGTGTCCGCTTCGTGGACACCTTATGTTAACTATACTTTATGAGATTATGACATTGCGATATTTTTAATTGTTATAGTCTATTAGTTATTAATTATTCAAACCAACAAAAAACTAAAAAATGGAAAAGAGAGGTTGAAAGTTTTTTTTATTAATTTTAATTATTAATACTGTTTTTATACTCAAAAATACTATAAAATTACATAAATTTTAAATTTTTAGTGCTATTTGTTTAAACAAATTTTATGAACAAATAGATAATTTGCGGTAGGCTTGAAACATTTTTTTTTCCATTTTGTTATAAAATATTATGATTTAAAGAAAATTCCTAAAACAATTTTTTAACTGTTTATAATCAATTATTTCTTTTTTTCATTATTTAAACAAATTATTAAGAAAAAAATTTATTATTTGCAATTCTCTCCAAGGTGGTAAATTTTCATTTATTCTTAATTCATTTGTTTATTTAATAAACAATTTGTTATTAACAATCGCCGAATGTGTTTTGGAAAAAAATAACATAAACAACCGTATACATACAAATTTTTTATATTTTTTTTATAGAATTTTGTTTTTTTTTTTTTACATGTTTATGTATAAGGTTGTTTTTGTTTTTTTCTATCAAAAAAAATATAAACATGTTCAGCGATTGTTAATAACAAATTGTTTATTAATAAATAAACAAATAAATTAACAACGAAAAAATTTTTTTCCTTGTAGGGAATTGCAAATAATAAATTTTAAGAATCATTTTTTTTAATATGTTTAAATAATGAAAAAAGGAAAAAATTGATTATAAACAGTTAAAAAAAATTTTAAATCACCTAATATTTTATAACAAATAAAATGGCAAAGAATGTTTTTCAAAAATATGTAATTTATCTATTTGTCTATAAAATTTGTTTAAGCAAATAGCATTAAAAATTTAAAGTTTATGTAATCTTATATTATTTTTGAATTTAATAACAGTAATAATAATTAAAATTAATAAAAACTCCTCTCTTTTTCATTTTTTAGTTTTTTGTTACCTTAAATAATTAATAACTAATAGACGGCGAAAAATTTTTTTTCCAACGAGATATTCCTTTAAGTGTCTAAATACTACCATATTTTTTTTTAATTTCTAAATTAATATTTAATAATATAAAAAAAATGTTTCTACTTGCTACGGTCGGTTTCAGAGCATTGGAGCCCTATTTTCAACATTAAATTAAAATTATTAATAATAGAGATAGAGTTCCGGGTGTCAGGACTTTTTTATTGGAAATTTCTTCCTTTTTAAGAATCTTTTTTTTATTTCTTAAATATTAATAGTTTTCGAGTTATTTGCAAAAAACGAATCTCGTTATTTTTTCAATCTTAATTTGTTTAAAACTTTTGCAATTGTTTATGTGCGGGTTTGAAACTTTTGCACATTTTTCAAGACGTCATTCCGAATTCAATGAACCCTCACTCATATTTTTACGAGCTTTATCAAGAATTAACACGGGTTTGAACTTGTGAACTAGACTGTTTGAGAAGTTTGAAAATAGAACAATGTTATATAAAATGTTGAAGAATTAATGTAACTGTTCTTTTTTCTATGATAAAAGTCAAAGTCAATAGAAAGCAAAAATAAATAACTGAATGTAAATATTGTTCGCCAGTTTACTGAAGTTTTTATATAACTGTTAAACATTATATATGACCTTCTGCAGTTTGTTGAAAATAAGTTGATTTTTCTAGATATAATTGCTATATTTGCAATTCTAATCATCTCCTGATGATGCCAGCTTGGTTGGCAAAGAGCTTCTAGCTAAATTCTGCAGAATTTTTGTTATTGTCAAATCTTATCAAGAGTTACAACAGTTTATATTTGCATTTTTTGCTTAAGATGTCTTAACTGTTGTATTTGCAGATTGGAATTTTTTTAATAACAACGTGGCTCTTCCTCTAGCTAATTTTAACTTATCATCCAAATTTAAATGCGATCGGACTCTTGGTCCTTCAGTTATCGTGCTTACAAAGCACATGGTGTTTTCGTAAATAGTCCAGTAAATGTCAAAAGAACTGTTGGCAATGGTAAAGCTACACCTCTTTGAAGCAAGGCAGTACTTAGTCATAAATCTATCTAAAAAATGAATTGTCCTATTATTATGATGAAAAAAATGTATAAATAGAGCAGAAAAATTATTTTATAATTCGTTAAAATTAATAACCAAAACATTAGGATATGAGAAATACATAATACTGTGTATTACAACAAATTACCTGATCAGTTGGAAACTTAAAATAACATGAAAGTCACTGTTTATAAGAATGTTTTAGAGCAGAAAAAGTAATTCTCAATTACGTAAAAATACATACTTTACGAAAAAAATTGTTTGTAGATGATACAATGGGCCTTTCCCGCATGACTGAATTTTACTATTTCACCACGACCAAACCATATAATAAACTGTAATATAATTTTATATTAATTTAGTTTCTTGCAATTTTGTATGTTCTACCAAATATTTACATTACAAAATTAGTTTTATTTCACTTAATTTGAAACATGAGTTCTGTTCTAAGGGGCGAGCTTGCAACGTCAGTCTGATTAGACCAATAAAAAGTCGTATTTTTAAAGGGAGTTGTCTATTGCCAGGTGTATGTCTTTTTATGTGAACATCGTATTTCCGATATCAACTGTCTTCTTTGAATAGTACATTTTTTTTCATTACAAGGTGCTCTTCGTTAACCTGATAAATAAAAGTAAAATTTCTGTCAGCCTTTGACTGTTTGAGTCTAAAATCCATATATCATGTTTATATTCTCTATTTTTTATCGTTTTGGTTCACATATGGTATAATATCAGTATCATCTGGCAACGCTGCACTGAAATGCTCAAATCATATTCAATAACCTCACTTTCTATTGTTTATGTTTGATACGATATCACAGAGTACAGTACCTACACAGAGGCGAAGGCTTTGGCGGCTCCTTTGATTTTTGATGGCTCGTTTTTTGTGACCTTGAGTACCAGTTACGTCTACACTGAGAGAAATATGTTTTTAATTTTTTTCTGTACCCTACATTTAAGGATACACTGAAGAAAAAATGTATTTCAATTTGGATAGAAAAATATTACCATTTGAATTGTTTACAAACTGCGTTTATTTTCAATTGAGTTAGGCCCTAGCAAATTTTCTGAAATGTAATTATTATAATTACTATAATGATACCACTTGATATTTTTTTGTTTCGATTTCGAGCTAAAAATATTATTATAATGTGACGAAGGAGTATTCTAATTTCCTTACCAAGGAAATGTATTTTTCAAAAAAACTATATACCTTCTAATATATTTAAATAAGGCGCCATTCTGATTTCCGACCGCCCGGCCGGCCAAATTGGCTATAGCAAAGCAAATACCCAAGCAACACACACAGCAACCAAGCTTTATTAGTTTTTATTTCTCAAATATTTAAATAATAATTATTGTTAGTGGCTCCTATGAAATATTTTGAACGTGAATCTTTGTTTTTTCTATTTAGTTCAGCTCTATTTGAGTGTCTGCATTCCAGACTTTATAAATAAAGTGAGTAGAAAGAAATGTATAAAAATATAACATAACCTTTTAAACTTCATGTTATGAAAAACGTATCTGACTGATTGAATACCTATTTAATTATAGTTATTATAATGTGTTCGAAATGATGAAAATTTTATACGTTTTATACTTTTAGAATGTAAGCTAAAAAGGAAGATTTATATATATTACAGTATTTTAGTTGACAATTGCTGAGAAACCTACAAAATAAAATATTATATAATTTGGCGAGAATTGAATAATATTGAATCAGCTTGGAGAGAAAATGTGAATCATGTGAAAGTATTATCAAATCTGACAATAAACCGCTAACGTTTTGAGAAATGGTGAATGACTAGTACAAATGTTGGTGTAAATATTCCATAATATACTGAGAATTGCTTGGTTTTTGAGAGAAATGCGTAGATAAAAGGATGAGTTCAAGGCACTCAAAAATCTTGAAGGTATATGTGGTTGGGTGTAAGAAGTACTATCCAAGAAATTTGCAGGATAAAAGCTTTTTGCAAAGGTAAGACTTAGTTGTCGATGATCAACCTTTTTTTTTCAATATATGCTTACCTGATTAAACATTGCTTAATGAATAATTGCCAACATGCAAATTCATTTTTCAGGTTATGAACTCTTAGCGTAGCATCTTCAACAAAAGCCATCGACTCCTTGGATTACTTATTGTGACTGTGTTACTAATCTAGACAAAATCGTTCACTACCCATCAGTCTTTTCTTTCAATTTTTTAGCAGTAAACACGGTGGCTATGTTCGAAGGGTTAACTGTTATAAATTCTGTGAAAAATACCATATAAAGTAAACAATGAAGATCTGGAGTATTGAACTACTTGAAATATGTAAAAAGGTGTACACGTCTTCCAGTTTTTGACCCCTTGCCTATGATATACCTATAGATGAAACTATACAAACCATTGTAATTTGTACAAAAACTTCTTTTTATCGTGTCTTGTTAATGTTATACAATATCGGAAAGCGTTTGATTTGGTGCGGCAATAAGAGCAAGCGAGAGCAAAGCAAGCAATGATGTACATTAAGGGACGTGTCTGCTTTGCCTTTGCTAGGGTACTGGTAGACGCCTTTATTGTAGGCAGTCGGTTAAGTCGTTGAAACTATGCAATCTCAACGGTAGAACTTTCCGATACTGTATAATATGTCTAACACGTATTTTATTATTTTATGTAGGTAGGTCAATTGTTAAATATTCCTTGTATTTTATTAAATACATATATTCACTTTTTATTATATTTTATTTATCACTTGTATTATTGTTGTTAGCAGTAAATTAAAATAGTCGATTATGTAGAACCTATATATACATGCATCTTTGCATCTAACTGAAAGTAAAACAAAATATATTTACTAAATATCAAATTATTTATTATCCAACGTTCTATTAATACTCAGAAGAAGAATTAACAAGAAACTTACTGGCAGCGTCGTAGCTAGATGCTTTTGCGCCCAGGGCAAATATCTAATTTTGCGCCCCTAAAAAAATTGTTTCCCTTCGAAAATAAAAATTTATGAGCGGGGGCCAGAAAATCGGAAAAAAATGTTTGTTCACTAAGAAACAAAAATTGATGAGGCGGAAGGGGAGAAAATTAGAAAAAAAAATTTCCCACTCCGAACTGAAAATTATTTCATATTCAAATTTTGCGCCCCCCCATGCTCGCGCCCCTGGCGCGGGCCCCTGTTGCCCTGCTTTAGATACGACGCTGCTGGAGATATAAAGAAAGATCTATATTGCAATAAAAAATAAATTATTATATTATACACATACTAATTCTAAGTAGTAATAAGTAACATTTGTAATTACATAATTCAAAGAATATTTGCTACAATTTGACACTTTCAAAACCCATTCGGACTTTATTTATGTGTTCACTGACTGGAGGATCACTTTCAGTCTTAATTTCATAGTTTTTGAATGTTAAACAATCCCATCACTGGGTTTTTAAACACCACACAATATATTTTAAAAGGACGTTTAGTTCCAGATCAATCAATGACAGCAATGCTTTAAGTTTCTTTGATTTAAGCACTTCATCAGATATCTTAATGTAGTCTGTGTATTTTTCTCTTGAGATACCTGATTTAAAAAATGCTATTACGCTTCTTTCTCCCTCAGCATCAGCTCTACCGTCGCTCAACTAAAATTTAAACATAAATGATTATTAAAAATGCTGACAAATTAATATTAAGTGTTATTTTTTACCATGAATTGTTTATTGTTTATTTAAGCAGTAGTTATTATTATCACAAGCACTTTTAGTTCCACATTTAGCTTTTAAAGTTGTATCCCATAAACATCTAACTGGATGGATCATAGTGGTCTTGAATTACGGACTTTCCTGCAACATAAATCCACACTAAAAATCAAATTCTTAAATTAACAAGTAACAACTTACCATTAATAAAATACTTGGAATATTCCAGTAAAATAATTCCTTTTAATTGCTTGGAATCTTTTAACCCTAACCTCTTCTGGTTGTAAATCGACGTTATTTTATAAAAACTGATGTTTTCTCGGATTGCCACACTTCAACAACTAATAATACAACAAAAACTGGCCATTTTGTATGACATAATGTCCATAAAACTCTAATATTACGAAAAATTCAATTCTTAAGTTCAGTCAGTCGCCATTTGACAGCAATGACAAGTGAATTTAGAAAGTGAGGTTGATTGATATCAGTGTTGCGAGCAGGTCTCGTTTTTTCGTACTAGATGTCGTTGTAAATTCGTAATAGATTTCAACTTTTCGTAATCACATACCTAGAGGAGAGTAGGAGAACGCCACGGGCGAAATTTTTTTTGAAGGTCATCGTGAGTTTTTAGAATATCTTCATGTAATGTATACTTATTACATCGAAATGAATAAATTGAATATATTTTAATGTTTCTATAGTGGCTCTACCTGTCATTGAATGGCGAAAATTTTTATTTAAACCCGATTAAACGTTAACAATTGTACTTTCAATGATTTGGCCGACGGTTAAAGTTTAACCACGTTTAACGTTGACAGAAAGTAACGGCCCTTATTATTAGGGGCCGTTACTTTCGATCCCGATTAAACGTTAACGGTGGGTCAAACCAATTCAGTTACCATGGAAACAATTGTACTTTCAATGATTTGGCCGACGGTTAAAGTTTAATCGGGACTGAAAGTAACGGCCCTTAGAGAGTCAAATAGAGGCTTTCTTCTTCTTCCTGCATAAAATTACCGTTAACAAGTCATGACTTTTAAGAATCTTTAGCGATTTCGTTTCACTGTCAACACCGACTACCAGTTCTGCTGGTAGCATTCATCGGTATAAATATATAACGACATAACAAAAAAAAGTAATAGATGTTCGTTGCAGCGTAATAGCGTAATAGGGAGCGTTTAATAGTAATAGATCTATTACAAAAGTAATAGTGCTCGCAACACTGATTGATATACCAGTTAAAAAATGGCAATGCGTATACAAATTTGGTTTTGGCGGGAAGGCTTGCTTTCGCCTCTGTGTAGTTACTGTACTCTGTGACGATATTTACGTAATTTTTTCTTTATAATTAGAAAATGCCGCCCGCTTACAAGGGTTTGTTTTGTACCAGTGTGTCCAATCACTAGTGAAAATACCACCAAGTTATTTTTGCGCGTCCCAACAAATTTGAAAATTCGAAAATTGTGGTGGAAAGTTGCAAAAGTTCCTGGTGTTGTTTATACTGCTCCTGGATTTTTCTGTTGTGAAGATCATTTTAACATATGTGTATATTGTTACTAACTTCCTTTTAGTGGGCTTGATTTTATACTTTATTTGTCTCTTTAGATTGAAATCACAACATTTACGTTTACGCAATGTCAATCGGGATTATAAACGGACGTTCTCAATTAAACGTTAGCACTTTACTTTACGAGATTCTATTGGTGGTTCCTCATAAATGTACTTCAGGCACTAAGAGAATTGCAAGATATGGAAAACAGAACGCAAGTGAGATTGTTTGGGAACTTGGTTTGGGAATGCACCTTTATAGCTAATTCTGCCAGCGGTTTAAGATCATATTTGATTGGTGTATTTATGTAAAGTTTCTTTAAATTTTTAATATTTATATACAGTGTGGCCCATTTCAAGTGGAAAAACCTTCGTAACTCAGTTATTGGCCAATTTCAACCAAATTTGGATCGGTATCAAAGATTTTTAATATTTCTTTTTCAGTAAAACAAAACTTATTTCAGTCAGTGGCGTGTATTTTTATTAAGAAGAAAAGGGTCGATTTTTCGAGAAATCATATTAGGCATTTTTTTTTGTTGAAAAACTAATGCAATATTATTGATCAGCATAATTATTATGATAATAATAATTATTATAGATGCGTAATTAAATTTTGGCAAAAAAATACATTCTATTCCTGTATAGAATAATAATAATATAATAATTTTTTTTATGTAATTTTTCATAAAAATACATAATTTTGGCTCATAAAAGTAGAGACAAAATTTACAGAAAATTTTATGCTCTACAACTTTACTCTCTTGATATTTTTCACCAAAATCTCGACCAAAATGCACAATTTTTCCTCAAAATAGATAAAAAGGCGAAAAAAACGCTAAAATTCATATATATGTATATACTTTTTTTTTTAGAAGTGCGGGGGGTGAAAATCATGTTCAGACAACCCAAATACTTCACTGTTTACAAGTCTCATAACTGTGGAAATATTTTCCATAAAACAACGATTTTTTGACTAATTTGAAGGGACTAAATAAGTGGTAGGTAAAGTGGAGCAAGTGCACACCGGTTTTTGGACAGTTGACATTATTTGTTGACAATTGTGGGATTTATGTTTTATCATATAGTTTTCAAATTTTGAGTATTTCTTTGTTGGTACATTGGGCGAACAAATCTATAAATAAATAAACCCTAATCAATGGCTAACGCACTACAACCACACTTTAAAAAAAAATGACAGGAGGGCGCACTTACCCCGAATTTAGGGGCAAGTGCGTATTTGACTGTTAAAGAATCATGAAATCTACTGAAATTGTTAGGAGGCAAGATCGTTTTAATTACAATTTTTTCTATTTTTTGCACTTTGCAGATTTGAAATTAATTGGTTTGTTCAAAAGTTACAAACTATATTGTACGAGGAATCGAGAGAAAAGTTCAAAACATTAGAAAAATATTTCATTAAACATTCTCAATAAACTGAAAATATTATATTTACATTTCAAATAACAGAAACATAAAGTCCATAATATATTCTCATGTGATTAAGTAAGGTTAATGTTAAATAAGTTAGTTTATAATACAGATATTCATAGTTATAATACTAGAAACAATCTAAACTTTCACTTGCAAACATACAGGAAAAAATCAACCCAAAATAGTTTATTCTATAAGGGATTAAGTGAATATAATAATCTGCCACTAAGTATTAGTAACAGTCCCACATTAAATATATTCAAAAGTCGACTTAAAAAGTATTTGTTGGATGAGTAGCTGCTTGTATAGTTTGTCAAACCTCCCAATTAAAAACTGAATTAACTGTCTTAATCTTGATGGGATATCGGTTGCTGTACTACTATTGTTATTCTAGATGCTCATTGTGAAATTTTATAGTGTGACGTGTAAAATTTGTCTGTCTGACGATTTGTTTTATATATATATTGTTTTATATCTATATGATGTTTCTGTGTATTCATGATGTATTAGTCTTTTGGCTAAATAAAGGATTTATATATATATATATATATTTATGGAAGTCAAAGTCGAAAGTCCAAGCATCTCCAGGACGATCTAATTTTGGATCAGGCAAAACCTTAATAATATCTATGTTAGTTATATTATCTACATCTTCCAATTCTGGCCAAAAAAGTTTGCCATGATTACGTTTTGTGAATTTTACGGTCCATTCATCGTTATTAATTTTGTTGGTAACCTGAAAATGATAAAAGTCAGTAAGACATTGATACTTAAATAGTTAAATGAAGCCTGTCCTACATAATGTCGTGTTGTTTTCTTGGTGCTATATTTGACAATTATCCATTTGTCTATGTATGTTCCTGTGCTTGATTGTTCTTGATTTTCATTTTCAACTTCATTAAGATCGCTTTCAGCGTCCATGTCATCGTCAGTGTCAACGTAAGAAAGTTCTTCTTCATCATTTGATGAACTAGCCGGTGGCGTCATGGGTTTCTTAGTCTGTCTTGGTTTTTTTAAGTTCTCTTCTTCTTTGAATCTCTCTTCATCTTATTCAAAGCTTTTTCCTTCTTCTTTGAAGCTTTCTCTTTCTCTATTGCTTACATTCTGGCCACAGCTTCCGGTGACGTAATGACTTCAGCACCAGGAGCAATTCTTGTTTTTTTTTAGCTAGGGGTTGTTTTGTTTGCCTAATTGTCTGCAGAAGATCTTCAAAGGATACTTGCAGAGAGTAAGAAGTTGATGGAACAGGATTAGGTGGTTGTTCATTTAAATCTTCTAGCAGTTGTCGAGCTTGTGCATTTGGCTGCCTATAATCGAGAGGAGGTTGTTGTTCATTTAAAACAACTAATAGTTGTTCACCGTCTGCATTTGGCTGCATATGTTCGGGGGCAACCGGCTGTTCATTTAAATTGACTAACGGCTGCTCACCTTCTGCATTTGGTTGGCCATGACCGTAAAAAGGTGGTTGCAGGTTGATGACTGCCTTCTGCTGTTTCCAACGTAATAACGCAGAAGGTTCGAATTTATCTTCTGGAATTACTTCATCATTGAAAGGTACCATACCTGCTTTCTTAAAGCCACTAATATCATCAATCTTCAAATCTATGCAAGTTTCTGCCACCATAGTAGAAAACTGCACCTTTGGAACTTTATACCTCGCATTCTTACGTTGTCAGGATACCAATTTAGCATCCCACATATCCTTTAGAGGCTTAAATACTGCCAAGTTAAGTGGCTGTAACAAATGGCTTGTATGCGGGGGCAGTTTTAAGATGGTAATTTGTTTCCTGATTGCAAGTTCTATGATATTGGTAGTCACATGAGTGCTATGGCCATCATAGATTATTATAACTGGACGACTGTCACCAAGAGAAGAAATCAAACTTTTTTCAAAGTAGTTACGGAATATGTCTGACTTCATTCAGTCATTGGAGCATAGACTTTCTTGGAAATATTTCTGTTTTAGGAAGCCACTCATTTCAGATATTTTTGGCTTTAAATATTAACAGTGGTGGACAGTGGCGGCTGGTAAAATTTCAATAATTTTTTTCTCGTCTGTGGCGCATGGGACCCATATGAAATATGGGAACTAACATCTAGAGAAGCACTCCTCTAACGACCTCTAAAAAATTTTGAAAAAGTATTTGCGAAAATTTATTTTTTTTTGCCATATACATTTTACTTTTCATAAAAATACAACAATAGGTTTTGGAGTTTATGAAAATATTTAACTGAAATACATACAATGAACTGAAATTTTGTAATTTATCAAATTATAAAATTTCAATTCGTTGTATCTACTATATATCAATAAAAATTATTTTGAAAGTGATTTTTTATTTTTAAATAAATTTAATATAATATAAAAACAAATAGCACAGATTTGAAATGGATATCGATGAAAAAACTCTATACTTTATTGAATACTATTAGCCACATCTTCCCAGTTGAAAAAAAAAGTTTTCGATAACAAAGTGATTTGTTCAATTTTGGAGGCTTCGTAAATAGTTATTAATGAAATTAAAGGAAATATTATATTTTTCCCTTGGATTTTACCTGCCGTAGAACAACATTTGGTATTCCAAAGCACTCTAGAAGAATGTCTTAACACGCTTAAAAAAACTGAACATCGACTTAAAAATTCGCGAAAATCTCATGGTATACTCAAAATGTTGTCTTGAATACAAATATGTAAATATTAGTGATGCAACGATTACGATTGAGATTAATCGTAATCACCGATAGTGGCATTTTACGATTAATCGTAATCGCCGATTATTGCAAACGATTATTTACGATTTGTGGTTTTTAATTTCTACGCTGCGTCGTCTAATATGGAAGATACGATTCGACACTGGAAAGAAAAATATAACCTTTCTTTGCTTAAAATCCATCGCACATAAATATTTTGCACTGAAGGCTTCCAGTGTTCCATCAGAGAGGTTGTTTTCCACTGCTTGTTGTCATACAAACAACTAGGAGACAGTGGCGGTCTGGGTGTCTAGGGATTAGTCAGCATTTTACAATAAACATTCAAACTCAGTTCGTCAGCGATTTGAATATTTTTGCTTCGCATGTATCTAGACGTCGCCGTCCCAAAATTTTTTTGATGAGCGGGGGAAAAAAATCCGAAAAAAATTTTGTTCGTCCCAAAATTTTTCTAATGAGCAGGGGAAAGAAATCCGAAAAAAATTTTTTAACGTGCAGAGAAAGAGAAATCTAAAAAAAAATTTTCCCGTAACAAATTTTTTTTGATAAGCATGGCCCCTCATTAGACGCGACCCTAGGGCCCAGTCGGCATTTGCCGACTAGCCGACCTGGCCAGACCGCCACTGCTAGGAGAAATAGGTTGGGTCGAACAATCCTACAATTAATTATTGATTTTTGTTTTATATGGTTACATGCTTGCCCAGGGTTGGCATAAAAATGAGTGGTTTTTGTGGGTTTTTGATTTTAGAAAAACCCATCTGGGTTTTTGTTTGATTTTCGTTTTTTTTTGCAGGAATAAAGAAGCAATTATATAAAAAATTATATTTTTGCCTCACAAATACTTGAACAAAACAATAACAAACATGTAACGTGTCAGTATATTAGTAAATAATAAAACAAGTAAATAATAAACTTGAGACAAATAAAAACATGAAACAAATAACAAAAACTTTTAAAAAATTCCTCAAACTGGAATGTGAAAGGTAAAAGAAAAATATCTTTTGAAAAGATATTTATGTTTTATTTAAATGTCTAAATCTTAAATAGTTTTGACGCCTTTTCAGCTCCAAGCTTATTCCTTAGTTTGCTCCAAATATGGCCGAATGTAGGAAAAATTATTTCTACTGCGGCATTAGAAGTGGGACAACTATGCAACTATGCAATTAAAAAAAAAACCGCACATATTTACTAGGTTTTCATAACTGAGAATGTGAGAATATATCCAACACAGTCCAGATGTTGTCACACGCTATATTGTCAAAGCAACGCCGAATGAAAGGTGGGAAATTAGACGGGAAATTTGTTTTCATAAAAACCCAGTATAAACCACAATTACCCAGGAAAACCCACTTAAGTACCCAGTGGGTCGTCTTTTGCTAAAGAAGGTGGGTTTTTGCACAATCTTGGCTTGAGTGGTAATAATTTCCAATTCAGTTTTATTTTATCTACCAAGATTTTTAAGTGGGGCATCTTCATTTACATTATTTAACTTAATCCCTTAATTTGAGAACATTAATAGTAAACTGACTTTATATAACAAGTGGTTGCTTTTAGTAATTAATAATAAAATAGTTTTAATAAAAACAATTGCTTTTTATTGTTATACTATAAAATTTAACAAAGTTTTCTAGATAATCGTAATCGTATTCGTAATCGGCGATTATCACTAATGATAATCGTAATCGAAATCGTAATCATAAAAGTAAGAATCGTTGCATCACTAGCAAATATATACAGGTTGTTCCATTTAAAAATCGAAAGTTACGGTAATTTCCGGGTAAACCTGAAATGGTCTCATACCGTTTTTTGTGTCCAAAAATCCATTTTTACAGGTAGTTAAAAAATAAAGGAAATATAGAGGGGGGGGGGGGGGGCGGGGGCACTCGCCTGCGGCACCCGGTATAATGCGTTGAAATATGATTCTCGAAAGGTACATATTACAGACATTCCATTTTTGAAGTAATGTGTGATGATACAGTGTCTAAAGTTTTGCCTTACAATAAAGATCGTGTGTTCGAATCCCAGACAGGTTGGATGTTTTTTCTTTAGTTTTTTTTATATATATTTTCTTTCACAACCGAGTCCACAACAAAGTTTAGGAAAAACTGACATTATTTACCTACAAGAAAACTGCGGAGAGTATCCTATAGAATGTGTAACAATGATATAAAAAGCTCAATATATCGGCAAAGAGTATAATGCTTCTACTAGTTTACATTTGGGGTGTCTATTAGTTTTTTAGTTGCATTAAAACACTCAACCAAAACACACCTAAAATATTAATAATGGAAACAAAATTAATAATATTAATTAATTTCTCTGACAACGGTGAATAAACCAAAACATTAGGACACAGTA
The DNA here is from genome assembly GCA_936432065.2 of Rutpela maculata. NCBI lineage: Eukaryota > Metazoa > Arthropoda > Insecta > Coleoptera > Cerambycidae > Rutpela > Rutpela maculata. The sequence goes on along the minus strand of OW386285.2, from coordinate 199,247,282 downwards.
ATTTTGTAATTTGCATTTAAAAAGTTCGAAAATTTAAGGATCGTATAAAGTTAATTTGATATCAACGGCCAAGAACATAAAAACATCTATATTGGCTTATAACGATCTATTCTGTCTTATACGTTCCATATTCACTATAACAACGTTTCGAGCAACATTTCCTGACAAACCATCTCGATAGTAATAAATAAACCAGAGAAAATCGGTTCCGAGATCGGTTCGATTAGTGGTAATAATAATAATCGAGATAATAATCAAATTTATTGAATTTATAATCATTAAGTTAAAAATGAGGTTAAAAATAGGAAGTCCCAGGAAGTCCCAGGAAGTCCGAGGAAGTCCGGGGAAGTCCGGGGAAGTCCCAGGAAGTCTCAGGAAATCTTAGGAAATCTGAAGGAAGTCCGAGGAAGTCCCAGGAAATCCGAGGAAATCCCAGGAAGTCTGGAGGAAGTCCGAGGAAATCTGTGTAATCTTCGTCAAAGAGGAAATCTGGTGTACAAAATTTTGGGCGCGGTTGGCCCCTCGCCCATTATCTTCAATTTTTATTTTCTTTATTATTTGACTAGACGCACGATGTTTTTAACTTTATTATTTTATCAAAAAAAAGTAAGTAAACATAACTCGAAAAATAAATCAATAAATGGCATAATTTTACAACAATTATACAAAGAGGGCAATTTTTAATGTCTATTTTTATTCAAAATTAGTTTTTTTATTATTTGTGATATGAAGACTGACCATAATAAGAAATATAGCAGAAATTTAATATTGCTACATAAATTGTTTAAATTTTTATGAAGCAACCAAAACTTCAGTCTTGTGTTGATGACTCATCGATTTTGTGCGTCAGCCTTGTCTATAGGTGGTGCTGACAGAAGACGCTGTAATTAGGGTAAATGAAATCGGTTGGTCCCAGTTGAAAGGTAATTGAATAAACTTTATTTTCCAACAAAAATTTCTAATATTTTGTTTCTTTATAAATGGATAAAATGTTTTTTTACAATAAGGTTGGATTTTTTAGGTTATAAATTATTTTTAAGGAAAATAATGTATACTATTTAATTAATCATTTAAAAAGCTAAAAAAAAAACTTTAAATGAACTTTTTTATTAGAACGCAATTTAAAGGAGAACCGAGAGGAAAACATTTTCGCAAAATTCGATTTTCATGTAAACAAATTTTTGGACAAAGATAACTTATAGAAATTGTAGAGAATTAAAATATCTTTCAACATTGTGGTCAACGTTCTTCTCCTCAAGCGTTAATTACTTCCACATAAGTATAGTAACGACAAAAAAAAATTTGAAAATTTTTATTGTTCAAATAGGCTTAGAATGTCATGAAACGTCGAGATTTTAAGTTTGAGCGAAAAAATTTTCTGTCTGTCGGTTCGTCTGTAACTTTTTTTGTGCGCACGATTACTCTGGAACTGTTTAAGATATTGACTTAGAATTTGGTACACGTATGTATTTTAACGAGATCTGGAAATAAATTATATTTTTATCCTCTTCCGTCGAAGGGTTGGGTGGTAAATTGGGGTAAATGGGGGATAAATAGGTAAATCGAACAGGTAAGAGTCCATAAAATTTATATTTAGTATATGTAAGAGAAGCTAAGGTCTCTAAAAACTTTTTGGCATTAGTCACCCCCATTACCACCCCCCAACCCATTATTAAAGAGGATAAAAAATTTGTGATTTAGTGTGTGTACAAGAACCAAAAATCTCAAAATATTTTTTACTTCATCCACCTCTATTATCATTCCCCTATCACCACCCCCATCCCACTACCGATGTGGGATATCGTTTTATGGGTTTTTGGGGTAGACAATTTCAAATATTATATTATTAAAGTTCCATAAACAATTATTCCCACATACAAAATGTTTTCGTTGTGAGAAACTTGGTTAGAAAATCTGGATGTGGAAGTATTGACTCCTTGGGCAACGGTTTTTTTGAGTTAACCGCGAAAAACGAGCGTCGAAATTTGACTTTTGAAGGGCAGCAAAAAAACACTAAACCTTAAAAAAAATCACTTCTCGGTCAATTTTTTACCATATTGGAACGGACTAAAATTTTCTTCCCCCTTTGATTGACATCCTTTATTTATGAATTATTTTTTCTGTTGGACGACGACCCTGCATATTTTTCTTATAAAAACTATATCAGATTTTTTCCTGGCAATAGTGACTGACAACTACATTTCAAATATCATTTTACTGTGTCGTTTCTTATTTTTTAAAGTGGCCACCCTGCATATTTTCATATTTTTCTTACTTGGCAGTTGTGTTGTGATATCTGCATGCGAAATAATATCGTCCTTCATCTCATTTTTTATTATTATTTTTGGGGCGACCACCCTATATATTTTTTCATATTTTTCTTTGACAGTTGTGTTAACTATATGAGAAACATTATTGTCCGCAATCCATTTTTTCATTATTTTCTTAGAGTGAACACCCTGTACATTTTTCATATTTTTCCCCTGACAGTTGTGTTAACTACACGCAAAATATAACTGTCTTTCGTCACATTTTTTCCTCATTATTTTTTCAGGTGTCCACTGTTCTTCTTTGACAGTAGCGTCAACTAACGACCAAATATTTTTCTTCTGCGTCAAATGGTTTTGTAATAAATAATAATAATAAAGTACTTTATTGGTAAAACCAAATGGCTATCGACCGAAGTCCTTCTGCCAGTTGCATATTTAAACATATTTTACATATAATTTTATAGGAAGTTATAAAAAGAAAGTATAATTATCTTGATTCACAAAAAAAAAAAAAGAAAAAAGGGAAACTCTTCTTTGCAATTATTCTTCATTAAGTTCTTTAAGGAGTTCCAATATGGTTTTTTCGGGGTACTTGTGCTTCGAGCGTTGTTCTCGTGTCTTACAAAATGGTTGCATCGTAGTCAGAGTGTGTTCGTTTTTTGCAAATTTAGTGGTGAGGTGCCCAAGACGTTGGGCTATGGGTTGGGTATTTGTTGCTTCGTAGAGAAAATTATTTGGAGGGTTATGTAGGGCATTTCTTGGATGACGGATTTTAGTTATTGAGCGTATGGTGGATGTTTCTGCTACTTTAAGGTTATTTATTGCTGGTTTTCTGCAATTTATATATAATGGGTGTGCATATTCAAGAATTGGTCTGCATATGGATTTATATATGTGTGCCGCCAGAGCTGGGCAAATATGTACTTATAAATACTTCATAAGTATTTAAATACTAGAAAGTATTTAAATACCGAGTATTTAAATACTTCTTGCAGCAAGTATTTGTATTTGTACTTGCAAATACTTTATCTGAAATATTTACTACTTAGTATTTGTAATACTAAACTATTTAAATAACTGAGAAGTATTTAAATACTTCTAAAAAAGTATTTAAATCCTTTTCTGACAGTATTTAAATACTTTCAAAAGTATTTGAATCTCAAAAGTATTTAAATAAATATAACAAATATAATGAAATACACCAGGGAGACAGACAGATACTTGTCAAGAATCAAGACATGCACCATACTATGTAGGTAATAAACACATTGCATCATTCAGTCTTCAGTCATTCACGTCTTAATTTCCAGAAAGTTGGTTGAGAGCAGACATAGACAGTAAGTGTTAACTGTTAAAGTTAGGCTTTTGCAGAGTGAGAGGGAAATATGCGTTTATTTTTGGTTTATTATAAATAATTAAATAACCAAATGTACTATAATCTTTAAAACTTTTTTAAATAACTGCTATTGTTCTAGCGAATACAACTATATATTTTTTTATTGTAAATTTCTGTTGTACTTGATTATCGTAGTTTGTCAATGAAAATAGTTCCTAATTTCATTATTAAAGTATGGCATTTAACTATATACAAAGTTTATGATAGAAACTGCATATGGTTGTATTCCTTAGAGCAATGAAACTATGAAAGGATTATACTGTGATTTTTTAAATATTTATAATAAACCGAAAATAAACGCATGTTTCCTTTTCACTCTGCATGTATATGTTTTGTGATCGTCACAGAGAACAGTTAAACTAGTGCCATAGTCTCTGTACTTTATTTGGGTATTTGCAGAAGACGCAAAGGTCTAGCTCTACGGATAAGTAAAATTCCAATACCCAACTAGAACTGATTAAGTAGAGAGGTATTAAAATAGTATTGTAGAAGTTCATGAAAGTCATGAAACCTAAAATTTTAACACCTCAAATAGTCAAATAGTATTTAATATAATAATAATAATAATGATAATGATAATATTAAGTCTTTATTAATTTCTACAAAAATAGAAAAATACAATTTGGCGAAGTTTAGCCATTAAAGGCTATTTTTATACACTTAACTATGCTTCAAAATATTTCAGTGTTATCAGAGTATTTAAATATTCAGAAAGTATTTAAATACTAAGTTTAAATTATTTAATTACTTTTGTTATTTATTATTTAAATACTTTTATCTTTTGAAAATACTTAATATTTAAATAGCTACTGGCTGATGGTTTCATCCAAAGCCAAGAGGAGGAAAAAAAAAAAATATTTAAATACTTTCAATTTTCTGAAAGTATTTAGTATTTAATATTTAAATACTTTTTTGTATTGGTGTACACCAATAATAACAAATTCGATAATAACAAATTCGATATGATTAGCATTTATTGTCAGTGCAATTTTGACGCTGAGATGGCAGTCACGGTTTACCGAGATAGATTTCCAGATGCTCCGCAGCCAAATCGAACTATGTTTAGGAAGTTAGTTCAAAATCTAAAAACGCACGGTTCATTTTCAAAAAAAGTAGTAAGGCGAGCGCATGTTGCGGATAATGTAAGAAAAGTGAATAGAGTATTGAATTATGTTAACCAAAATGAGGAAACCTCTTAGAGACAAATTCAGAGAAACTGTCGCATAAAAAAAGACAATGCAAGAAAAATATTGAAAAAAAAACGGATTTCGATGCTACAAAATGAGGAAAGTTCAACATTTAAATGAGGGAGATAAGCCAAGGAGAGTAAGATTTTGTAGATGGTTATTAAATAAAAAAAGGAATGACGCGCTGATATGTAGCAAAATTCTTTGGTCGGACGAATCAAATTTTTCTAATAATGGATTTTTCAATAGAAATATGCATTATAAGTGGACACGAGAAAATACACATTGGTGCAGAGAGACTGCTTTCCAAGAAAGATTTTCTACGAATGTTTGGTTGGGTCTTTTAGGGACTAAAGTAATTGGACCTTATTTTTATGATGGCAAATTAACCGCTCGTAGATACCTTAATTTCCTGCAAAACGAATTTCAAGATTTTCTTCATGAATTAACATTGGCAGAAAGATTAAATTATTCATATTTTCAACAAGATGGGGCTCCACCTCACACTGCTGTAATATGTACAAATTATTTAAATCAAGTTATGCCAGATAGCTGGATAGGCACCTATGGACCCATTCTATGGCCAGCTCGATCACCAGATATTACTCCCTTGGATTTTTTCGTCTGGGGTTACATTAAAGACAAGGTATTTCAAACTGCCCCTGAAAATATTGAGGACATCAAAACCAAAATTCGAAACGCATGTGAGGCAATTACTCCTGAAATGCTCCAAAATGTAATGCGTGACGTGTCTCGTAGAGCACGTTTATGTGTCAGAATTTCACAATTTGAGCATTTGTAGTTAGAAAAATAAATACACACAATTTCTTTTCAATATAGTAGTAGGTAGTACTGTTATACATAGTTTTTCGTTTTTTTCTTTGGATGTTCGTTTGGTACTTGTATTTTTATTTATGAGATATTTGTTGGTTTGTATTAAATTGTAATAAATAATTACGGAATTATAATTATTATAAAGTGAATTTTTACTATCATGGCACAGCTGATTGTTACGATTCAATTATATGAATTGTGGTATTCGTAAAATATTAAATATTGACACTATCGGTTAAAATTTCTGTGACATGTTTTATATCGTTGGAAAGAGAAAAAAATAACGGAATTAATGGCGTCATGGCCTACTTTGAGATTTGTATTTTTCATTTTTGCACAAGAGCGTATGTCAAAGCCAACTGCATTTTTCGATTTTTCTGTTACACGTTATTATTCTTATTGTCTTTGCCGTCAACTTTCATTCCTTTAACTTTTTTCGTATCTCCTCAAATAAGGAAGCTATAACCGTTTGTGGTTTTCCTATTTTTCAGGTTTTTGTAATATATCTCATAAAGTAGGCTATGGATTTCAAATTTCTTTTTACTGAAATATAGCTCACAAAAAATGGGATAACTGTTTCTAAAACTTTATTCTTCTACAATAGATATTAAGCGAGATATTTTGTGTGGCCCTCGTAAAATAGACAGTCTGTATATCGTAGCAGTATATATTGTATAGGAGGGGTGAAAGTGGCGAGCCCTGGGGGACTCCTTGTTGTGGTGAGAAATTATTAGAGTATTTGCCGTTAATTTTAACTTGTAGGCTGCGATTATTCAGATAGTCTTTTATTAAGTAAATCAGATGTTTTGGACAGTTTAACAAATGTAGTTTGTATAATATACCTTCATGGAACACACTGTCGAAGGCCTTGTTAATATCTAAAAAGATTGCAGCACTGTGTTGACCTGATGTAATATTTTCCCCACAATATATATCTTATAAACTACAATAATTGTTATGTGTACACATCTCCGATTAAAGAACTTATATCTAGATACATAATGGCATTGATTTATTTGTCGCTGAAACACTCACAATCTAAGGCACTTCTTCCCATAAGTTGCTGATTGGCCCATCGGCGTATTCGCGGCCGCTCGTGCACGATCGGCTTCAGTTCGATTATCATAATCTCAGTTGACAGTTCGGCCATTAATGTCAATAAATGTTTTTCGTGTTCTCCGACCAAAAACTGGTGAAAAAGTAATTTTATTTTAAGTTGTGATTTGCTTAACACCTAAATAATATTCTCTATTCATATTTATACAGTTTAGTGACAATATATTTTGTGCAAATAAATAGTGAACAGCTGTGCCGTTTGCAGAAAGCAGTTTAGAAAAGAAGAAAATCGATTGTTCCATAGTCGTAACATGATGAAGTTCAGTTTACAGTTATAAAGTAAATAGCAATTAAATTTTAATATCCTTTCAATACATATTTATCTTACTGTTTTATCTTACTGTAATATCGTATGCCTACATCAGGTTATATAAAGAGCCGGTAATGCAGGAATTGCAATAATTCATTTTAATGAAAATATTCACCATTCTACACATTTTCTACACACACAACGCCACTGTTGCCTATGGGATGTGATGTTCATCTATCCATTTTAATGGACATATAATGTGACTATGTTAGGAGCAAATAAGGTATATAGTGAAAAGATAGCCTATTATGTATCTAGATATAAGTTCTTTAATCGGAGGTACACATGTATTGTTAGAAATAGATACATACTTCTGAATCTTGTAGATATAGCGTCAACAGACAGACACCAGACCGACAGACAGAGACTGATGGAATTAAATGGCTTTAATTTTCGTAATCTGCATAGTCTGAAACGCGAAAATCCGAATAAATCTCGGAGGGTAATTTTTTTACGATTACAATACCCTACTTCCCTTCGGTTAGCGAGGGAAGTAAAAAACGAAATTTAATCCATATGACAATATTTCTAAATGCTTTAATAGTGGATTTTAACATTCCGTAAACAAGTGGCACTGACCATTTTTAGCGGAAATTTGATAGAAAGTGTCGACCTATCCCAACATCTGGTCGGTCAGACACTACAATGGGCTGTTATAGTTAGTAATTTTAAATATGTGGCCACGGCCGACTCTAGTAACAGGCCGCGAACAAGGAAAACTGGCAACAATGCATGTGGTGCTTAGTTTCACTAAATTGCCATAGCTGTTTACGGCTGGTTTTGGTCGGCTCTTGTTTTAATTGCTGGAAATTCATATTTTTATTTTGTAACAATAGTGTAAGTGTCTTGCTAATTGAAGTGCATTTAGTTTAGATCGTGTGATATCAATTATAGGACGTTACGATAGTTTTAATCGAGTGTATACTCTGTTTAACAGTGCGTGAACCGACTTAACCTAAAATGCCCAGGCATTCTGTCATACTAGGCTGTAAGACAAATAATTATACTTCCACAACGAAAACAGACGGTCCAAAGACCACATTTAGTTTAGTTTAGTTTTCCTAAGGACGATGAATTAAGAGAAAAATGGCCTACAGCTATTCCCCGAAAAGATTGGATACCATCAAAACATGCTGTTGTATGCGAAATGCATTTTGATCCCGGTGAGATTATTAAATTTGATAAATATCTTGTACCAGGTGGAACATTTAAAATGATTCCTTATAAACCAAAATTAAAAGAAAATACCCTCCCATTTTTCCAAATTTGCCTAAATTCTTATCTACAAAAAATCAGTCCGTCGACAAGATCCAGAAAGTAGGCACGAAAATCAAATTCATCAACATGAAATTTTAATCCAAAACTTTGAGAAGTCGGATATTATTGAAAATTATGAGGAATTTATTAACGTTTTATCAAAAAAAATAATAATAATATCTCTGATAGCTGGAATGTAAACATTTTTACGTCTAAAGTGGTATTTTATACGTTAAATTCTGATGCTGATATTGTTGGTATTGAAAATCAAATTTCAATTAATACTGGCCTAATATAGAAGAAGCAGTTAACATTTATATATCTGGATAGGCATCTCATGCACTATCTAAAAAAATTTCTTGTAATATTTGCTTTTCACATATTGTTGAAAATAAATGGAATTTTACTGGAAATCAATATTGTGATTATCTACAACGTGATGGTCTATCAGTACCCACGAATAATATGACCATAATTTCATTTCACGTGTACATCATATTAGAACATATCATTAATAACAATAGTTTAGAAAAGGAATTCCTACAAATTGAAAATCAAAAAGATTTTCTTATCAATCTAACTTTACATAGTTCAAAGTCAGGTAATTTTTATTTAGATTTTTTAAACACGTGTATATGCGGGAACAATATTGACTATATTTTACGAATTATTTGTTCAATATTTGCTAATGTACTTCTATATAATTATGTAAAAATGCAGAATAATCGGGCGCTTGAGCAAAGTAGATTGAAATCTCGGTTACGAACTACTGAAAAAGATGTCAATAAAACGAAAAAACGAAAATTAGACACTTTCAAAACAGCAAAGTAGAAACCTATATGTATCAATTCAATTCCATATTCGTATTTTATTCATGTCATAAGTAAATATTTGTTCATGTTTTTAAATTTACTTACAGCCTTACAGTCCTGTTATTTTTAATTTACTCATTCCCGAATCATCCTAAATTAGAATATTATGGGATATCTGTATTATTTTATTACTCCCTTTATAATATAAAAATATGATATTTCGTATTATTAAAAAGGGTTATGTAACTCTTCTCGTTGGTTTTGCTGAACAATTAAACATTTTTTTTCTGTGCAAAATTAGGCATAATTCTGTACAAAATATTGTGATGTTTTAATTGACCGAGCAGAGATTTAAACTTCGATTGAAGCCTCAATTTATTAAACACATGAATGATTTATAATCTGTATCCTACCTAAACAAACCTATCATATAGAATCATGAATTAAAACGCATTATAAATAAATAAAATACAATTAAAACACGAGCGCCTATCAAATTTAGCTGCTGTAATGCAAACCAACCATCGCACAACGGACTACATCTTTACTTGTGTGCAGTGTTGCCACCTATTACTTCGTGGCCTGTTAACTAGAGCCGGCCGTGATGTGACTTATACTTTCTCCATTTGCTGTAATGTACAGTATTATAAATTTTTCATGTTCTGACTTTTTAGTTATTTAATTTAGTTTTTAAATATGTTAACATTTTAAATCATATAAAGTTAAGTCAAATTGAGTAAGAAAATAGGCGAATAAGGAATTCTCTGGCTGCAGCAATTTTATTATTTTAATTTGTCGTAGATATAATAAGTGGCACCGAGACGTTTTTAATTAAATCGGTCCAGCGTAAAAAAAATTTAACAATTTATTTTTCAACGCTGAAATTTTCTGCTCTTTTCCTATTATCTTCGGTCCTAATAATCGTATCGCAAAAATAAATATAGCGAGTGGCTATGAAAAAACTTTCTGATAATTTGTTAATTTGTAAGAAAATAAAAACCACCAAAAATTGCCTTTTTTGACAATTTAAGAAATATAACGTAATAATGCATCCATTTTAACGAAAGTTGGAGGAACTATGCACTTTATTGAACTAAATCTTCGTGCCAAATTTTAGCATAAAATATTTATTCAATAAAAATAAAAAAAAGATTTCGAAATTTTAATTGCTTATTGTTTAAGTGCATCGATTCGTAGAACATTTTTTTTTTCAAAATGTAGGTTTTTTACATGTATTTTACAATGATATTATCTTCATTTAAACCATTTTTTAAATCTGTTTATAATTTTCAAAATTATAGGTATAAACATATTCAGATAACTGGATTTTTTATCAAACCAAGAATAGGTAACGAATTATGAAAATAGATGAAATATTTCTTAAAAAAATAATGATCTATTTGCATTTGGGACCGAGATACGTCAGTGTTTGCGCCTCAGTCGCTTATAAATAAGCAAAGTGATATATGTTCTTAAAATTTGGACTGGTTATTCTTGTTAAAAAAGATAGAGGCCCGATAGTCGGGCTTTTAGCGATTATGTTAGAGATCCAAAAATCGCCAAATAGCTCTAAATGTGATATTATGGTTTTACAGATCATACTTCACTCGTAAGATAATTCAGTGTGTAAGACGACCAGCACTTTTTTTCCAGGATGCAACGTCTCTGGTTCAAATCCTAACTGCGATTTTTTTTATTGTATCAGTAATATTAAAAGTTACAAAGCTGTGTACATAGACATAAGAATAACTGTTCAGGTTAGGTTTGTTTTCCCTTCCGCGACAAAAATGAATAAGAAAGTAAAAAAAAAATTGAATGTGTGTTATAATCTTAAATCCGCTTTATTCGATGTAATTTTAAAAATTGTAGTTTTGTCTCATTTTCAAACAGCGGAGACAAAAACACAAGCATCGAAAAACAATCAGTCCAAATTTCTAGAAAAAATATCAACTTGTTTATTTATAAGTGACCTAAACACAAAAACTGACGTTTCACGGCCCCAAATGCAAGTAGATCATTAATTTCTTTAGAAAAATGTTAGATATTTCATCTATTTTCATAATTCGTTTCCCGCTTTTGGTTTCATAAAAATCCAGAGTTATTTGAATTTGTTTACAACTGTAACATTGAAAATAATAAATAAATTTCAAGCAAAAACGGTTTAAGTGAGTATTCTTTTTTCTTAATACTGTTGGAAAATACATGTAAAAACCTACATTTTCAACAAAAATTTACCGCACACGAGTCACTGCACTTAAACAACAAGCGATAAAAATTTCGAAATTATTGGTTTTTAGCCGTTTGAGTTTTGTTCAAAAATATTTATTTTGCGCTAAAATTTAGCACAGGTTTAGTTCAATAAAAGACTTAGTTCCACGGACTTTCGTTAAAATTGATGCATTATTATGTTATATTATTTATTAAATTATTATCAAAAAAGGCAATTTTTGGTGGTTTTTATTTTTTTTACTAATTAACAAACTATCATCTAGTTTTTGCATAGGCCTAGTCTTATTCAAGATTTTATTGCGAATAATTCGCTATTTTTATTTTTACGATACGATTACTAGGACCGGAGATACTAATGAAAATAACAGCAAATTTCAGTGTTTAAAAATAGGTAAATTGTTAAAATATTACAAGAAGCAATGGACCGATTTAATCCAAAACTGCTCATAGCACCTGTTATTATACATAAAACAAAAATTACTGCAGCCAAACAGTTTCATTCAAAATTTACTTTCACTCCACTAATAGTGTAGGGTGCTCTTAGACGAAAAAAGTAAGTTATTAGAAAATTGATTGGATTTGAATGAATTTCCCTGAAAACTTTTTTAATGGCTTTCTATAATCAAATATGAAGTTTTCTACCAGTTTTCCTTGTCTGCAATAAATATAAAACAAATATTGTCAATTTCCTTTCAAATAGAATTTCTTTTCAAATAAAATTAATTAAAAATTTAAAAATAAAATAAGTACATGTTCTATTTTACTATTTGTTCTCACCTCACTCCACCATATATCTAGAGACAATACACACCTATAAGATAATAGTTATTTAACAAACAAGTATGTTAATGAGAGCGATTAATAAATTGAGACATTTTAACGTGCGAGCGCTAGCGAGCGCATTATTTGTCGAGATTATTAATCGCCGATTAACACACGAGTAAGTTACAAAAATTTTCCGTTGATTGTATATAGGAAAAAAAACCGCTGCCCAAGGAATCACTACTTCCACATCCAGATTTTCTATCCAAGTCACTCACAACGAAAAAATTTTGTATGTGGAAATAATTATTTATGGAACTTTAATAATATAATATTTGAAATCCTCTACCCCAAAAACCCATAAAACGATACCCAACATCGGTAGTGGGGCGGGGGTGGCGATAGGGGTGGTAGTGGGGGGTGGATGAAGTAAAAAAATATTTTGAGGTTTCTGGTTCTTGTACACACACTAAATCACAATTTTTTTTTCAACCTCTTTAATAATGGGGTGCGGGTGGTAATGGGGGTGGCTAATGTCAAAATTTTTTTGAGACCTTAGCTTCTCTTATATATACTAAATACCAATTTTATGGACTCTTGCCTGCTTGATTTACCTATTTACCCCAATTTACCCCCCAACCCTTCGACGGAACAAGATGAAAATATCATCTAGTTCTAGATCTCGTTAAAGTACATATGTGTACCAAATTTCAAGTCAATATCTCAAACAGTCCCTGAGTAAACGTGCCCACAAAAAAAAGTTACAGACAGACCGACAGACAGACAGAATTTTTTTTTTCGCTCAAACTTAAAATCTCGACGTTTCTTGACATTCTAAGCCTATTTGAACAATAAAAATGTTTAAAAAAATCTAATTTTATTTTATGACACAAAATTGAATTCTAAGTGTTACTTTATTTATTTAATTATGGTAACACATATGAAATTTAAAAAATATCAAAAATACAATTACAAATTCATTAGGCCTCTTTTTGTAACATCGAAGAAATATGCCAATATTCCGAATAGCGCGATACTTGCTTCTCTTTTATTAATTATAAAAGTTTCATACACGTTTTATACGTTTGACAATTAGAGTTTTGACATTAATTGTCATATTAATTGTTTTCAATTATGTCCTTAGTTACCTAAACTAACATCGTATATTAATAGAAAATCATTTATTAATAGGGGTTATTAATGAACGATTTTTTATATATTTATCAAAGCTACAAATACACGATGAACGGAAAAAGTAATAAATAAAATAGGTAGGTATAATTTATTAATTATTTGGAAACACGCGATAATAATTGTTTATGTAACTAAGCACTAAAGTTAAACATTTTATCACGATGTAGAATTTAGTTAAATAAACCACATGATAAAAAGAAACTTTAGTGCCAAGGTGCATAACTAAGTTTTTCTTGAAATTGTGAAATTAAGGTTAATCAACTCTATTTAATGAATAATTTTAAGTGACATTAAGAAATGTCAATTATTTAAATTTCAAATCTCAATAATTTTTTGTAATGTAATTATGTCACAAGCAATGGACAATTTATGTTGACGTTTACCTGTCACCTCCTCCAACTACAAGAAATCGTACAATGTTTGATTACTTTAGTGACTATCTCTAACACTTCAATGACAATTTTGAGGTTTTTTCCGATTTCAAAAAAATCTATTGTTGTACGATCGAGCTTATTTGTTTATTTACAATATCTGTTACCAAGACGTCAGGTTATATTTACTGATTGCTAAGTCGGTAAGTAATTTGCTTACCGGTAAGTAAAATTAATATAATATATATAACCGATATTTCACAAAAATAAGTACAAAAAATAAGGCCATTTTTATGTATTTAAAAAAAAATAACATTATTTTCTGCACGATTGTTTTTAATTACACTTCAATTAAAACAATTTAAATTCTAGTAAATAAACGAAATGTCAAAATACAAATATCTTATTTGACAAGTTGTACTTGCCACGAAATATAAACGTGACTTTTAACTTTTCGTTTATTTAGTAGAAATTAAATTATTTTAATTGAAGTGCAATTTAATACGATTGTACAAAAACAGTATAAGCATCGCGAACCTTATAGTCTCTGGCGGTAAACATCCGTTACCGTTCTGATGATACTTAATATACTATTATTTCCACACTACGGAATAATATATATCTACCATATATTAGGTAAGTAACTAGATTACTTGACAAAAATAAAGTCGGATCTTTAATATGAAGGTTTTTAAAATTAGCTTTTCCTGGATAATTACGCCCTTCTGTAAAGCGTGCATTAAAATAATGGTTGAAATTATTTTTTTCAGACTCATTATAGTGCAAGCTTTTATCAATAGTTTTTACTCAATAAGATATTTATGCAAGTCTTTTCATCCTCCTTAAATGTATCAAATAAATCACCCTTTATGACGGTTGAAACTTAGCTTATAACTTCATCAGAAAATTTTAAAACTTTTTGCTTCTTGCTTAAAAAAAATAAAATACCCTGACATGCATAAAAATAAGCCGTTTTCTTCCATATGTATTTAATACCCCTCTCTCAAAATTATTCAGATTAAAAGTAATGTAAACTAAATGAACGGAAATAACAAAGAAGGTGGGAAATATTTAACAAATATAAAGTAGAGGAGATTTGGACTCGCCCCTTTAAAAGGGGGTAGCTTTCCAGGGAGGGCTAATTTTGGAAAATTTAATACTAGAAACTTTCCTTAATTTTTGTCAAGGAATCTACTTAGAAATATCCTCAACATTTTAGTTAATACGCTGTATAGGTGTACATAAAATCACAAATTAATTATATTTATAATTAAGATTTTTGCTGCTGAATGCACGGAAAAGAAAGACAGTCTATATAATCTTAGTGACTGTAAAAAAGTAAAATGTATCAATAGATTTTTTGTTAAATAACAACAGTTTTTTTGTCATCTTATAGCAGATATAAATATTATTTAGTTACGAGTCCGGTTTTAAGCCAGCCATTAGATAAACACAATTAACATAAAATATTTAATTATCATAGCCAAAAATTATCATTGCCACAGCAAAAATATTACAGATACAAACATATTAGTTGGCTGCATAATATTTACCAAGCAGATGTACAGTGTTGCCGAGACTTAGGGATTCGCATAATGCATCGAATAAAATAGGGCATTGCAAAATGCGGCAAATATATTCACTGTATATATCGCTTATACACCGACAACTGTAGCGCCATCTGAACATCAATTAGTTGAACTACATCGCGTATGTTTTGAGAGAAAGGAGGTGCAATTTGATGCCCGGGCGAAATTTTGCCAATTGGCGGGATTTGTTGAGAATAACATAGTCTAGGTTTTATACACGCTTATTTTTACGAAGCCCGAAGGCGGGCTTCGTATGTGTGTTGTGGGCTTCGAGTAAGCGGCAGAATATACTGTTTTGGGCTTCGTATTGAGGCTTCGTCTGTCTATATATATATATATATATATATATATATATATATATATATATATATATAGACGGTATATTGTGTAGCCCGATATATCGACAGGTCGTTCATAAGCCCGGCATTTCCTGAGTGTATAAATTAACAAATTTATTAAATATGGCGATTGTTATGAATCTTTTCTAATAGGAAGCCACTAGGGGTAGCTAATTATTATTTTTCTTTCAATTATATAAACATGGCATATTTCAGAGCCCGGATATATTTACTGATCCTTTCAAAGCCCGCTGTATATAAGAATATAGCTAGCGTTCGTTCTCCGTCCCAGCGATGTTGCCAATGTAATCGGGCCTCAGTAGGTTATATTTTTATAATATATATTTCTTTGATGCATGCATCGTCACGAAGCACAATATAATAGGAGTACTTGCTATACTGCGCCACTACCATTACTGTTTACAGTAGAGACGCTAATGGAGGGCCAGCTATTAAAGGAAATATATTCATTCTTTGAACGCCAAAATAATATAACAGTTACGTTTTTTATTATTCATTGTTACGAATTTGAAGATATATTAGAAGAACCTAAAAAAATATTAGGTTATTTTTTTATGCAAATAGACGTTAATTATTAATAACTGATAATGTAATTACTCCGTGGTAGGCCTATAAGTATTAAAATATTTTGAATTTGTCCTCATTTTTTGTTTTCCACTTTTAAAGTATTGCCTTATTAACAGTAAAATAAAAAAATGCAAAGGGGTAGAAATTAAATTACGTTTATTTACCTAACATAGATATATAAAACGAATTGTTTTAATAGTACAGTAACATCAGGTATAATAGTAAAAGAATCCCTTGATGCAATTTTTCTTTTGAAAATGTACTTATTTTGAGACAGCAAGTGACCTTTGTGTTTCCGAGTATATGGGTCAAATATGAGCAAAAAATGATTGCCATCAAATAATAACAAAGCATGAAGTTCTCTTTGAAGTATTTATAAGTTTTTATTTAATTTTATTTCACTGTCACTATAATACTTATAGGCTTAATTTTGAAAAAGTTATTACAATGACCTTTACTATGTACCAGCTGTCCCAAGTTAACATTAATTGAAAGTTGCATTATATGAAATAAGTTTTCAGATTCAGTTTGTCCCACTGTGCAAAGAAATATCTTTAAAAATTAAAAAATACATATTTTTTTAAATTGCGCAGAACCTTTAAAGTGTACAGATAAACGTATAGGGACAAAAAAGTGTCTTCTTTACAAGAGCTTTCAAACAAAAAAAAAAAAAAAGAAAATAGAAATCGAACCAATAGGAGCTGAGATAAAAAAACATTCATTGTGGCTAATGGCAGCCATCTTTAATGGTCGACTTTTGGTGTTGCACGGATTTTAAAGTGGCTCCCTATCTGGAAAGTTACCTTTTGGCATCAACTATGACCACAGAAAGTGGCACATCTCAATCAAAAAGTGCAGATTTTTGGCTTATATAGCCATGTACCCGACGTACCATAAAGCACAAAGTTCCCTTTTAAGTATGGCAAGCAAAAATTTAATATTTTCTTTTATTGATTATATGTTATATGCTTGCACTAATAAAAATAATAATAATAATTATTATAGTACAGTACCTAGAGGTAAAAATATGCAAAACTTCGGAATAATGTCATATTGAATGGATTTCGTTCATTTTGGAACTATAAGCTTCACAGAAAAGTTTCTATATTGTGCGGGAGGCTTGCTAATTTATAGGGGGTAGATGCCACCTTCTCAGGGGGGTGGCACTTAAAAAATATATATATATATATTTATTGGAGCTGAAGTAGAATCAAATTTTAAGAAGAAAAGGTTCTATGCAATTTTTCACACAAATTGATAGTTTTTAAGTTATAACAACTTCAAAATTGCGATTTTAGCTTAAAAAAAAAAAGGTTTCCAAACGGTTTTCGTCAGGTATCTCGAAAAGTATTACTTTACCGAAAAAATGTTACAGACCAATTACATAAAGTACAAACTGGGAATTAATTATATTTTTTGATTATTGATGTAGGATTAATAATTTCGGAGATATTTAAGTTTACATTTGGCATCCAAGTATTCATAAGATAATTATTTAGAGTGAGAGTTAAATATCTCAGAAACTGTGACACATACGTCAAGGATGCTAGTAGGTAGAATAATAGGTTATTAATTAAGCTTTCAACTGTTTTTTATTTGTTTCTATAGCATAAAAAACAAAGAAGTTATGACCGAAGCAATGTGCGGCTACACATTTTTTTTTAAACAACGTCGCCATTTTGTTACTGTAATTAGCCAGTAATTAAAAAAAGGAATTTCAAACACTTAGTCCAATTAAATAAGTCGACAAATCAAAATTTTGAGGTAAATACTTGAATTTTTGATATAAGTTACTTTGATGTATTAGAACACGACTAATGAAAGAAATTTTTTTCTGAACCCCCGGGAAGGAGGTTCAGAAAAAATAAAGTGTTTTTTTAAAATTACTCAAAATGTGTAAAAGCTAGTAAAAAAGTTTCAAACAAAAATTGTAAAGCATGAAATTCTATATAAAAATGATCTCTAGACTTTTTTTGGTATTACTAAAATTAACGGAGTTAGGCTGGTTAGAAATTAAGGGATATGTACAACTTTAAAAAATCATAGCGTGCTGAAAAGTTAATGAATTTAAAAATTTTTTTCTACTATTTACTCAGAAAAATATAAACATTCGTTTCAGAAAAATGGATTTTTTTTTAAATTGTTAATAAAAAAGTTACAAAAATTTTAATTTTTTTATTTTCAATTAAAACCACTTTGAAGGGTGAAACGAATTTTTTTTACACCATTCTGTTCATCATTTAATATATTGAACATTTGCTTTTGAAATTTTTTTTTACCCATCATTTTCGAGCAGGTATGAATTTATTTACCTGTTTAATTTTTTTCCAAACGTAAGACACTGCTCTTGTGACGTCACGATAACTGAAAAAAAATAAAGAATGCGTACGACAAAGATAAAATGGTTTCGTAGCTGCTGCGTTGCCTACAAGACGCGTATACGTCACATCTATACTGCCGTCATAAGTCATAAGGAGAATAGCCCATCTGCAAATTGTCGGTTGGCAAGGAAAGTAACAAAGGCGTTTGTTTTTTTCCCAACTAGTAAATATTAATTAAGGAAATCATGTAGCTGCTTTTTATCCACTTATGTTTTTGTACTTTATAATTTTTTAATAATATTTTTAACTGCAGAACTCTTGGGTGCTCATATATTAGTAGGATCTCATTTATGATAAATATCTAGATGCGGCTTTTCACCTTAAGACGGCAGTAACAGCATTCGCGCGTGACGTCACAACTAACCTCAAAAATATGTGTTTCTTAAGATTTAAGAGTATTACGCAACCGTTATTAAAATTTCTGCCTGCTTCCCGTATTTTCAACTAAAATCTAATTCAGTGTAATGTTTATGAAGTTCTAAATACTTTGTCCCAATAAAATAGGACTCTTTTTGTAGGTTGGAAATCTAACCTGTAATTAGCAGTCTATTTCTATTAATCAACAATATTGAAAAATTATTTACGCGAATTTTTAAATATTTAGAGCCAGTACCGGCTCCAAGCTAAAAATGCGTATACAAACATTAAAAATGAGAATAAACTTGAAAAACTTAAAATTTAAGGTTATGTTGGTTACATGATGCAGATGCCCGATATCTCAATGCAGCGGTTGTGAATGTTTTGGTGAAGAAATGCTCCTACAAATTGTTAACAAAATTTTTAATTGTGGTCAAGTATAATAAGAGTGTTTTGCGAAATCTACTTATATACTTATACACGCTTCGTTTTATGTACATTTTGGTTATAGGTATTAGACACGTGGAATTTTGTTTACGTGATCTAAATATTTTTTAAATTAATCTTTGAATTGTAATGAAAGAAATTATTATTACTGTTAATACTTGCTGATTTCTACTAAATTTAGAATTATTTGTTTGACATTATTGATATAAATTAAAAATAAAGTACACAATATAATTTTTTTTTGCGAGAAAATTTTGCAGACGAATTATTGGAGCATTGGAAATAATTGTTTGAAACATCGTTTTAAATTAGACGAAATTACCAAGGTTGCAAAAAATGGAGTTTTTTATGCATTTTAGATTAAATTAATAAACTAATCCGTAATGTAGAAGTAAAAATTAATTGCAAAAATTAATATTTGCAATAATGAAAATTATTTTTTTCCACATTAACAACTGAAATAATTTTTCTTCTTAATTTCAAAAAAATTGACAATTACAAATATTTACATTACTTATTTTTTTAAATTACAAAATTTCAACTATTTTAATTTATTATTTTTTAAGACCATAAGAAATTATTATAAAAATTATTATAATTGTATACACATTTTAAAAATTGTGTATACAGAAATATATTAATCAACAAATTTTTTTTTTTGATCATTAATTTCAATTTTGAATGAAAACAAAATGACATTTAAAAAAAAATGATCGATACATTTCCATTAAAATAGATCATTGATATTATTCTATTCCTAATCTAAATAATAATAAAATTGGATAAATTAAATAATAATAATTGAACCATTTTTTGGATGGATGGATAATAACAATTAGAAGAAAATAATTCATTCTTAAAACAAAATGTATGATCCATTCTATATTAAATTAATCTTATAAAAAGTTAAAATAAGAATTATTAAAAACAAATTTGTTAACAATTTTTAGGAGCATTTGTTCACCAAAACATACACCACCGCTGCATTGGGATA
Organism: Rutpela maculata; assembly: GCA_936432065.2. NCBI lineage: Eukaryota > Metazoa > Arthropoda > Insecta > Coleoptera > Cerambycidae > Rutpela > Rutpela maculata. Next base: position 199,226,850 of record OW386285.2, on the reverse strand, counting down.
TATAAACTAGTTCACAAGTTCAAAGCCGTGTTAATGCTTAATAAAGCTCGTGAAAATATGAGTGAGGGCTCATTGGATTCGGAATGACACCTAGAAAAATGTGCAAAAGTTTCAAACCCGCATATAAACAGTTGCAAAAGTTATAAACAAATGAAGATTGGAAAAATAACGAGTTTCGTTTTTTTTAAAATAACTCGAAAACTATTAACTTTTAAGAAAATTTAAAGGAACATTTTTAAAGAGGAATGAATTTGAAATAAAAAAGTAAGAACTCCCGAAACTCTACGTCTATTAATGTTGAAAATGGAGCTCTGCGTGGCGAACACTAAGCCGTTACGATGCTCTGAAACCGGCCACAATAAGTCAAAATATTTTTTATGTTATTAAATATTAATTTAAAAATTTTTAAAAATTATGGTATTATTTAGACGCTTAAAGGAACAATATCCTGTTGGAAAAAAAATGTTTCATCGATTTTTCATAAAATGAGCCTATTGTTGTTTTGAGTTTTGCTCGAAAACTATGCATTTTTCCTATAAACACGTCAATAGAAAAGTTGTTGAGAATTAAATTTCCAATCGAAATAGCACCTTCAGAAGTCAATTTTTTTTTTTTACAAAAATACGCCCAGAAAACAAAACAAAAAAATGCAATTTATTTTTTTAAATTTTAGCCTGTAACTTTTTTCGGATACATTTAGGCATAGACATTGCTGCATAAAAAAAGCTGGCGTTTTACCGTTAAAATGATTATTAACGGGTAAAACGTCAGCTTTTTTTTTATGCAAAATACACAGCCCCACAAAAAAAAATAAAAGTTCAAAGTAGCGAACCAGACCCATGTATCCTTATGTATTTTCGGTCGCTGAATCCGAATCCGGGGTTAAAAAAAATCTTACACCCCCAAAAGGAAGATTAAGCTACCAGAATAGTTGTTACTTCTTAATCAATCGAATTATACAAATTAAGGTTATACAGCAGCGTACATACAATAGATATGAAACACACCCCCAGGGAGGGGCGAAAACTAGCCCCCATATATAAAAAAATCGATCCAAAACAACAATGACCGCTGAAAAATCTCGAAATATCTAAGTTTTGTTAAACTGTTAAGAAACTACATCAGGTCCCATGTAATCTTCATAAACTGCCCCTATAGGGTTGAGAACAACCACCTTTAAGTTCAAAGGACACGAGAAAAACAAGAAAAAACGTAAAATCCAACAGGATTTCTATTTTCATGGATTCTATAATTGGCTGAAATTGCGTAGTACTCTAAAATAGAACCAGAAACTTACGTACTATCAACATCCTACACTGTCAACCCTCAGAGGGTGTGAAAACCCTATAAGATTTAACTATAAAAAGTTACAGTGACTTCTATAAAAATTCGAAACACCTGCGTTGTGTGGAAGAGAGAAGAAACTAGACTATGTTCGACGATGTGCTTGAAAACCAGCCCCACGGGGTTGCGAGATACTACCGCTATATCTGTAGGATGCTGGAAAAACAGAGAGAAACTAACTGGATTTACATTTTCACGGATGCTATGATTGGCAAAAATCGCGTTGTACACTAAGAGTTTGAAACTCATGTCCTATAAATGTTATTAAGTAACACCCCCAGAAAGGATGTAAACTACCGTAATTCAAGATGTAACGAAAAAGCTATACTGTTGCTTATTCTTTTCATTTCCATAGTTTCTCAACCTCGTGGGGGTGGTGCTTTGAACTTTTTTTTTTGTGGGGCTGTGATATCTATGCCTAAATGTACCCGAAAAAAAGTTACAGGCTTAAATTAAAAAAAAAATGCATTTTTCCGTTTCTTTTTGTTTTGTTTTCTGGGCGTATTTTTGTAAAAAAAAATTGACTTCTGAAGGTACCTTTTCGATTGGAAATTTAGTTCTCTACAACTTTTCTATTGACGTGTTTATAGGAAAAATGCATAGTTTTCCAGTAAAACTCAAAAATGTGAAAAGTGGACCTCTTTCCTTCGATCTCAAAAACGCACCCACTCAGCGGTTTTCTCATATTTTGGGGTCAATTGAACATAAGAAACAATAAAAACCTTTTAACGTTTTAGTTCCTTTCAACCCCCTTTTTTTGGACATAGACAATAGCCTAAAAATATTGTGATTAAAAATTAAAAATATCGCAATGTCGTAATCCCATAAAGTATAGTTGACATAAGTTCTCCACAAAGCGAAATAATTTTAGTGGCTTTTGTTTAACAATTATCCGACTTGAAATATAAACGTAAACTCTAAAAAAATTTGTTATTTAACAATAGGCTCATTTTATGAAAAATCGGTGAAACAATTTTTTTTCAACGGGACATTGTTCCGTTAAGTCTCTAAATAATACCATATAAAAAAATCGATCCAATAATTTTTAAAAAATTTTAAATTATTATTTAATAACATAAAAAAATATTTTTACTTATAACGGCCGATTTCAGAGCATCGTAACGGCTTAGTGTTTGCCGCGCAGAGCGCTGAGAGATAGAGTTTCTGGAGTTCGGCTTTTTTATTGGAAATTCATTCCTCTTTAAGAATCGTTCTTTCAATTTTCTTAAATATTAATAGTTTTCGAGTTATTTGCAAAAGACGAAACTCGTTATATTTTCAATCTTCATTTGTTTATAACTTTTGCAACTGTTTATGTGCGGGTGTGAAACTTTTACACTTTTTCTAGACGTCATTCCGAATTCAATGAGCCCTCACTAATATTTTTACGAGCTTTATGAAGCACTAACACGGCCTTGAACTTGTAAACTAGTCTGCATCTGCATCATGTACCTAACATAACCTTAAATTTTAAGTTCTTCAAGTTTATTCTCATTTCTAATGTTTGTGTACGCATTTTTAGCTTGGAGCCGGTACTGGCTCCAAGCAAATATTTAAAAATTCACGTAAATAATTTTTCAATATTCTTGATTAATAGAAATAGACTGCTAATTACAGGTTAGATTTCCAATCTACAAAAAGAGACCTATTTTATTAGGACAAAGTGTTTAGAACTTCATAAACATTACACTGAACTAGATTTTAGTTGAAAATACGGGAACCAGGCAGAAATTTTAATAATAGCTGTGTAATACTCTTAAATCTTAAGAAACACATATTTTTGAGGTTAGCTGTGACGTCACGTGCAGATGCCCTATAGATGTGACGCATGCGCGTCTTGTAGGCAACGCAGCAGCTACGAAACAATTTTATTTTTGTCATATGCATTCTTTATTTCTTTTCAGTTATCACGACGTCACAAGAGCAGTGTCTTACGTTTGGAAAAAAACTAAGCAAGTAAATAAATTCATACCTTCTTGAAAATGAAGGTTAAAAAAAAATTTTAAAAGCAAATGTTCAATATATTAAATAATGAACAGAATGGTATAAAAAAAAATTCGTTTCACCATTCAAAGTGGTTTTAATTGAAAATAAAAAAAATTAAAATTTTTATAACTTTTTTATTAACAATTTAAAAAAAAATCCATTTCTCTGAAACGAACGTTTATATTTTTCTGAGTAAATAGAAAAATTTTTTTTTTAAATTTATTAGCTTTTCGGCACGCTATGATTTTTTAAAGTTGTACATATCATCCCTTAATTTCTAACCAGCCTAACTCCGTTAATTTTATTAATACCAAAAAAAGTCTAGAGATCATTTTTATATAAAATTTCATGCTTTACAATTTTTGTTTGAAACTTTTTTTACTAGCCTTTACACATTTTGAGCAATTTTGAAAAACACTTTATTGTATTTTTTTTTCACCCCTTCCCGGGGGTTCAGAAAAAAATTTCTTTCTTTAATCGTGTTCTAATACATCAAAGTAAGTTATATCAAAAATTCAAGTATTTACCTCAAAATTCTGATTTGCCGACTTATTTAATTGGACTACACTGTTTCTCATTAATATATAGCATGACGTAGATGTCAAATTTTTTGGTTTGTATACAGCACTTGCTTTAGAAAAAAATACAGTTTAAACTATAAAGGTATTTTCGATAAAACGATATTTTGTTTTCCTTTTCCAAATAGGTATCTCAATAAATATTAGTTTTATTGAAAAAATAAAACTCATAAACTGATGAATTTAGCTTGTTTATTTATTTACATAGATTTAATAGTTTCGGAGATATGAAAGTTTACAAATGGCGTCCAAACGTTTATAAGTCGTAAAATGCACTTTAAATGTTAAATATCTCAGAAATTGAGACACCTACGTCACGCATACTAAGAAATGAAATTAAAGACAATTAATTGCGCTTTCAAATTATTTTTTACTCGTTCCTGTAGCATAAGAAGTAAAGAAGTTATGATGTAAAAATGAGCGTATTATATTTTTTTATATAAAAAGGACGCCATTTTGTTACTCTAATTAGCCAGTAATTTAAAGAAATTATCTCAAATACAGTTTTTCGTTAGGATGTAGCATTACCTAGATGTTCAAATTTTTTTGCTCATTTAAAGCACTTGCTTTAGAAAAAAATGCATTTTTAAACTTTAAAGGTAATTTCGAAATTTGGATTCCAAATATAAACTTAAATATCTCCAGTTCGTACTTTCTGTAATTGGTCTGTAACATTTTTTTGATAAAGTAATACTTTTCGAGATACTTGACGAAAGCCGTTTGGAAATACCTTTTTTTTTAAGCTAAAATCGCAATTTTGAAGTCGTTATAACTTAAAAACTATCAATTTATGTGAAAATTTGCATAGAACCTTTTCTTCTTAAAGTTTGATTCTATGTCTAGAAACTTTTCTGTCAAGCATTTACTATTATACCTCTAAAAATGAACTAAATCCGTTCAATATGACATTATTCCGAAGTTAAAACTTCTAGTTACTGTACTATTAGTGCAAGCATATAAAATACTTGTGCCCGACATTAATTAGTCTTCGCAGGTCATACTCTTAAAAAGGAATTTGTGTGATATTCTTTTCTTTTCTTTCTATTCGGGTTCAAAAGTTACTAACAATAATTGCAACAAAATATGCTTTTTCGTCAATATTTTGAAAATTAAGCATGATAGGGCAAAACAATATACGTAACTTTTCGGTAGAGCATAAAATTCTCTCGTATAATGGTTATAATAAAAAACGGTACATTTGATAGTTAAATTATCGTTATTAAGGGTAATATAATATTTATATTTTATGTTATATAATTGTTTATTATTATATAAAAATTTTGTTTAATAGTTTTCTCAATCTAATGTAATACTGCGTACAGTCATAATATGTTTTCTTAATGTATATGGGGAAGCTAGTTAAGGCTGACCTCTTCCTTTTGTGTGTAAACTCTTTTGTGCACCTTTTTTTCTTACATTCTTCTACCTACATTCAACTTAAATCTGGTGACAGTTACTTTCTTGCACAGAGCAATAAAACAATTAAAGCGTCTCAAATGCCAAAAGAACTGTTGCCAATGGTATACAAAAGCTACACAACGCCTGTTTAAAGCAAGATAGAGTTATATTACAGTATTTAGCCATAAATCTAACTAAAAAATTATTAGTCCTAAATTACTATGATGAAAATAAAATGTATAAATGAAGTATAAAGAATTATTTTAGAATTTGTTAAAATTAAATAATCAAAACATTAGAATACATTACAACAAATTAACTGAGCAGTTGGAAATTAAAAATAAAGTCATTGTTTATAAGAAATGCTTTAGTACAGAAAAAATAATTTTCAATTCCGTAAAAATACATGGCGAAAACTGCAGTCCTAGAGGTAATAACGTATACTTCACGAAAAGAATTATTTGTAGATGATACAAATTTTTTTCTTTATTTTTTGAATAGACACGTGATATTTTTAACTTCAATATTTTATAAACAACTCGAAAAATAAAGCAATAAAAGATATAGTTTCACTCACTTTCGTTACAGATTTATGCATTATTACACTATATTTCTTAAATTATACAGAGATAGTAATTTTTAATGGTTTTTATTTCCTTGCTAGTTAACAAATTATCAGAAAGTTTTTTTGTTTATTTTTATTCAATGCTTAGATTTAGTTCAGGATGGACTTCTTATTGCACTTGTTACCACACCAAAACCAAAAACAAACTAAAATAATAAAATCGCGGCAGAAAGAATTCCTTAATCACCTTTTCTGATGCTGTCATAAAGTTGTTTAGGGCAAACGCTTTGCTCTTTTCCCACTAATATTTTTGTTAGTGTTTTCTAACTATTGTGATTAAAATATACCTTTTTTATCTAAATATGTAGGTATATTATTTGCCTACATATAATAAAACAAGAATAGCAGTAGGCTATGTTTTGATTCTAACATGTGTTAAATAAAATGGACATTTCGGACAGAACGCGTTGGTTATACAAACAAAATTAATGTTTTGAATCTAGTTTTTGTCAATTTCCACGGCATACTTTTCTCGATTTTTTAATTATTATTCACAGAAGAATTTTCATGTTTATGTATACGGTTGTTTTTGTTATTTTTTTCTATCTAAAATAAATATAAACACATTCGGCGATTGTTAATAACAAATTGTTTACTAAATAAACAAATAAATTCACAACAAAAAAAAAATCTTTTTTCCACCTTTTGGATAATTGCAAATAATAAATTTAGGAATAAAATTTTTTCTTAATAACATGTTTAAATAATGAAAAAAGACAGAAGTGATTATAAACAATTAAAAACAATTTTTAAGAATTTTTTTTAATCATAATATTCTATAACAAAATGGCAGAAAAATATTTTTCAAAAACACGTAATTTATCTATTTGTTTAAACAAATAGCAATAAAAATTTTAAGTTTATGTAATCTTATAGTATTTTTGAATATAAAAACAGTAAGAGGAATTAAAATTAATAAAAAAAAAATTTTTCCAACGGGATATTGTTCCTTTAAGTGTTTAAATAATAACATAATTTTTATGAATTTTAAAATTAATATTTAATAACAAAAAATATTTTAACTTGTTCCGGACGGTTTCAGAGCATCGTAACGCCTTAGTGTTCGCTGCGCGGAGCTCTATTTTCAACATTAAATTAAAATTATTAATAATCTCATTAATAATAGATGTAGAGTTTCGGGAGTCGGGACTTTTTTATTGGGAATTTCTTCCTCTTTAAGAATCTTTCTTTCTTTAAAATTTAAATAGTTTTCGAGTTATTTGCAAAAAACGGAACTCGTTATTTTTTCAATTTTCTTTAGTTTATAACTTTTGCAATTGTTTATGTGCGGGTTTGAAACTTTTGCACATTTTTCTAGACGTCATTCCGAATCCAATGCAATCAAGGTAGGTGCATGACGTCAGATGCACCATGCAGGGAGACCGACTACAAATATAAATTCAAATAACCATTATAAAAATATGTGTTCAGTAATAAAAAAAACCGCTGCCTAAAAAATCACTACTTCCACATCTAGATTTTCCTGCTTAAGCCTTTTATAGCAAAAAAATGTCGATACTATATTTGCAATCCACTGTGTAAAAATAATTGTTCATAGAACTTTGATAATATAATATTTGAAATGGTCTATCCCAAAAACCCATAAAACGATGTGCATGGTAGTGGAGGTAGTAGAGGGGGAAGCTGTTGGCAAAAAATTTAGAGGCTCTTGTACACATAAATCACAATTTTATTTTTTTATTCCCTTTAATAATGTGGTAGAGGTGGTGGCGAGTGCCAAAAAAGTATTCAGGCCTTTTGTTCCTTTATACACACTAAATCACAATTTTATCTTTTTATTCCCTTCCATAATCACCTTCAATAATTTGAGAAAACATTTTTTTTTACGATTACTATACTTCAAATCCACTACGTGGATGTGTAAGTAATAAGTATTCCGCAGTTATGACGTTGTTCTCTTTTGCACGTCCAAATAGAATAAAACGATTCAAGTTAGCCCATCAAAATTGTGCTTTTTTAGAGACCATGTAGGCTTAACAGGGAACCGAGACAGATCACGTCATGCAGTTAGGTGCACCATACAGTAAAGGGAACCTGACTTAAAAAACCGCTGCATAAAGAATCACTATTTCAACATCCAAGTCTCTTACAAAGAAAAAAAGGTTGATACTGTATTTGCAGTCCATTATGTGGAAATAACTGATCATAGAACTTTAATAATATAATATTTGCAATTGTCTACCACAGAAGCCCATAAAACAATATGCCATATCGACAGTGGGGATGGTAGTGGGGAGTATAGCTGATGCAAAAAAAAAAAAATTTAGGCCTTTGGTACTTATACACACACAAAATCACAATTTTATTTTTTTTCGTCCTTTAATAATGAGGTAGGGATGGTAATGGGGGTGATAGTGGAAGTGGCCGATGTCAAAAAAAATTTGAGTAGGTACTTGGCTTCTCGTACATACACTAAATCCCAATTTTATAAACTCTCACTTGCTTGCTTTGCCTATTTATCCCCCCATCCCAAACTTCAACGGAATAAGATCAAAACATAATCTATTTCCAGATCTCGTTATAATACACAGGTGTCCCAAATTTTGAGTTAACATCATAAACGGTTCCAAAGTAATCATGCGCACAAAAAAAAATTACAGACAGATTTTTTTTGCTCGAACTTAAAATATCGACCTTTCGTGGCATTCTAAGCCTGTTTAAAAAAACATTTTTTTTACCTTTATTATACGTTCACTCCACTATGTGGATGTGGAAGTAGTACCAGCTTATAGTGATTATGGACAATGCCTATCTATCCTTATGATATGTAAAACATCATTCTGCATAATAATAATTATTGTTTAATGACCGATATTTCTCCATGAAAATTTTAGTACCAAAATTATAATAATTAAGTATAGTATTATTGAATACTGAATGCAAAAGAACACAATCCTAATTTAGGGACATTTATTTGAATTTCTGTATTACACTTCAAAACACATTTTAAGACGTTTAAGATGCTAACAACTATTCTTCTTTCATAACACTGTACCATGTATTTCATAATTCTTAGTAGGCATATGAATTTTTGAATTTAGAAAAATTGTTCGAATATGATACAATACTTGTGAAGTTAAAAAATTGATTCAAATAAAGAGCTTTCATTCATCGACTGTGACTTCATGAAGAAAGTATTTAAGAGGAAATAAGAATCGAACGTTATCGAGCCATTGCAACGATGCCAAATATCGGGCTATATAACGTGCGATAGATATCAGTTGTATAAGAGTCTTGGATATACAGGAACAGCGCCGCCTGACTCAGTAGTGCTGAACTAAAAGTGTATCTCGGAACATGAAAATATGACTTTTTGAAGCCCACCCCAAAATTTTGTAGGAAGGAAGCTAACGTGATTTGTGGCCATTTAGTGATGATATACACGGGGGTACGTTGATGAGCCCGACCCATGCATATCTCTATATGTATATGTATATATATATATAAAATACATACGTGTATCAAATTTCAAGTCAATATCTTTGATGGTTCCAGAGTGAACATACGCACAAAAAAGTTGGACAGATAGAAATTTTTTTCTTGCTCAAACTTAAAATCTCGGCGTCTTATGACATTCTAAGCCTATTTGAACAATAAAAAAAATTTAAAATTTTTTTACCGTTACTATACTTCCACTGGATGTGAAAGTAATAAAATTCACTTTATCACGTTGTGCGCATTTGTGATGCACACGGTACATGGCAGTTTTATGCCATTAATCCTTAATTTTCTTTGTTATGTATGATTTAATATTATATACCTAAAAATGGTTTATTTTACTGGAAAAGAAATGTTTTATGTTACCAGCAGCTCATTGGGTTTTATATTTAATTGTTATGAAAATAAACATAATAAACACTGGGTATGCATTACATGTTTTTGTAAGAATCATTACCGTTTTTAGGTTAATTTTAAAAATACCTGGCATAGCCTGGCAATGATGAATATTTCATCATTTCGTCGTTTTTCTGAATGTTTCAGTATAATATAATAATATTATGTCTATATGAGAGCCGCCTCTGGCGTATATACAAATCTCCTAAGCCTTGTTTATCAAAAGTGACGATTCACGCGACGCGAACCATACGAGCACAGTATAGACTAATGTTTGTGCAACTGAATAATAATATCTAGACCTCAATGCCGGTGGCGCCGTACTGTATATCAGACCCTGCTCTGGCTACGGTCTTCAGTACACGGTTGCGCCTCTTGGTATAACTTTTCACTCAACGCTTTTATGTTCCAATGTATTATTAAGCCTAGCAAGAATATCATTATAATCATCTCATCTCATCTTAAATGTGGATATTATAACTGGGACACCAGATTATAGAGCAATATTCTAATATTGAACGTACCAATGAGCAGTATAATAATTTTAGACTGTCGACGGAAAAATCTCCAGATCTTTGAATGGATCCCAACATTTTCAATGACTGATATTATTTCATGTATATGAATCTTATAGGACAATTTATTGTCAAGATTAATTCCCAGATCTTTTACATGATTAGTCTTGCGCAACACTTCATTATTAATCTCGTAAAGATAAATGTAAGGTGAGTTTATTCTTGCAAATGTAATCTTGTAACATTAATTCATATTTAAGTGCAGGACCAACAGGACAAACCATCCAAATCACTTTGCAACAATGCAGCCTCAGAAGGATTTTCGATTACTCTGAACACTTTTAAGTCATCTGCAAACATCAAGAAATTACTATTTTTTATTACATTATAATTTTTTTTGTTAATAATCAGTCTAGTTAAAGAACAAATTCTGAATGTAGTAGGGCTTCCGAAGCCCTACTAAATTTAGAATTTATATATATATTTAAATTGTTAGGTGTTTCGAATATGTTATACTGCTGCCTACAAATTATCACGCAATTAAATGTAGCAACATATCACGTTAATATTCTCTAACATCACTTTATTTATTCTGGCTGGAAACTAAAAATGAAAAAAAAAACGGTTTACCTCTGCCGGCTATTAACAACAATTTCTTGGGATATGTAAATTATTCAAGTAAAACAAAAACAAAACTGAAGCCCCTTTTGTTGGTGCGCCAATTTCTGCAACGAGGCTCCCTCTAGATTTGCTGGACGGGGTCATGTGGCAGAGCACGACAGCTGGTATAGTCGTGAGCAGGTCGTGGGATCACTCTGAGTCTATTTTCTTTCTTTGTTTTACTTAGGTAAACCTTGAAGTGGGCGCCAGTCAATAATCAGAGACTGATTATTAACAAAAAAAAATTATTGGTACGTTCAATATTAGAATATTGCTCTATAATCTGGTGTCCCAGTTATAATATCCACATTTAAGATGAGATGAGATGATTATAATGATATTCTTGCTAGGCTTAATAATACATTGGAACATAAAAGCGTTGAGTGAAAAGTTATACCAAGAGGCGCAACCGTGAACTGAAGACCGTAGCCAGAGCAGGGTCTGATATACAGTACGGCGCCACCGGCATTGAGGTCTAGATATTACTATTCAGTTGCACAAACATTAGTCTATACTGTGCTCGTACGGTTCGCGTCGCGTGAATCGTCACTTTTGATAAACAAGGCTTAGGAGATTTGTATATACGCCAGAGGCGGCTCTCATATAGACATAATATTATTATATTATACTGAAACATTCAGAAAAACGACGAAATGATGAAATATTCATCATTGCCAGGCTATGCCAGGTATTTTTAAAATTAACCTAAAAACGGTAATGATTCTTACAAAAACATGTAATGCATACCCAGCAAATAAAAACAATTTTGAACAAAACACATACCTTCCTCTTCTGTTTAGTATGTGTGGCGTGTTTATTATGTTTATTTTCATAACAATTAAATATAAAACCCAATGAGCTGCTGGTAACATAAAACATTTCTTTTCCAGTAAAATAAACCATTTTTAGGTATATAATATTAAATCATACATAACAAAGAAAATTAAGGATTAATGGCATAAAACTGCCATGTACCGTGTGCATCACAAATGCGCACAACGTGATAAAGTGATTTTTATTACTTTCACATCCAGTGGAAGTATAGTAACGTTAAAAAAATTTTAAATTTTTTTTATTGTTCAAATAGGCTTAGAATGTCATAAGACGGTGAGATTTTAAGTTTGAGCAAGAAAAAAATTTCTATCTGTCCAACTTTTTTGTGCGCATGTTCACTCTGGAACCATCAAAGATATTGACTTGAAATTTGATACACGTATGTATTTTAACGAGTCCTGGAACTAGATTATATTTTCATCTTAATTCTATTGAAGGGTTGGGGGAAAAATTGGGATAAATGGGGGTAAATAGGTAAATCAAGCAGGTAAGAGTCCATAAAATTGGTATTTAGTATATATAAGAGAAGCTAAGGTTTCAAAAAATTACCCCCGTTACCACCCCCATCCCAATATTAAAGAGGGTGGAAAAAATAAAATTGTGAGTTAGTGTGTGTGTACAAGAGCCAAAGGCCTCAACATATTTTTTTACTTAATTTGCTTCCTACTACCCCCCCTTTCCACCACCCCCACCCCCACTACCGATGTGGCATATCGTTTTATAGGTTTTTGGGGTAGGCGATTTCAAATAATATGTTATTAAAGTTTTATAAACAATAATTTTCACATAGTGGAGTGCAAATATAGTTTCAACATTTTTTTCGTTGTGAGACTTGGATAGAAAATGTGGATGTGGAATTTTTAAGGTTTATAAACAGGTTGCTAAATTGATACCAATGTTTCAAGGATAGATGAGGAGATAGTAACGCGTCCTTGCGTGTGTGTCTAGCTTCTACAATTTTCAATTAAAATACCATGAAACCTGTTCGGTGTTTATAGATAGATCTTTTATTATTTCCTTTATTCTTTAATAAGTGGGTTACCTCGAGTAGTATATGGATGCGCAGTGGATTTCCTCGAGTACTATGGATGCGCAGTGGCTTTCCTCGAGTACTATAGATGCGCAGTAGGTTACTCCAAGAAATATGGATGCGTAGTAGATTTCCTCGAATAAGATGGATGCGCAATGGGTTACCTCGAGTAGTATGGATGCGCAGTAGGTTACCTAAAGTAGTATGGATGCGCTTTGGGTTTCCTCGAGTAACATGGATGCGTGGAGGGTTACCTCGAGTAATTTGGATGCAAAGTTGGTTATCTCGGGTGGTAAGGATGCGCAGTAGGTTTCCTCGAGTATAATGGATGCGCAGTGTCTTTCCCCGAATACTATTGATGCGCAGTAGATTACCTATATGGATACGCAGTGGATTTCTTCGAGTAAAATTGATTCGCAGTGGGTTTTCTAAAAGAAAGTGCTTGAAGTAGATTACGTCCACCATGTAGTCCAGGGCACATTATGATTTTTTATATTTTTGTCATGCCATTTTCTACGTATTACTCCCACTTCCAGTGTAAGTGTGGTAATGCAAAAAAAAAATTGAAAACTTTTATTGTTCAAATAGGTTTCGAATGTTATGACATGTCGAGATTTTAAGTTTAAGCAAAAAATAATGTCTATCTTGTCGGTCTGGAACCGTTTAAGATATTGACTTGAAATTTGGTATTTTAACGAGATCTGGAACTAGGTTACATTTTGATCTTATTCTGTTACAGGATTGAGTGGTAAATTGGGATAAATGGGGGTAAATAGGTAAATTAAGCAAGTAAGAGTCCATAAAGTTGGTATTTAGTTTATCATTATATAAAAGAAGTTAAGGTCTCAGAAGAATTTTTGGCATTAACTACCCCCATTATCACCCCCACGCAATTATTAAAGGGGGTGAAAAAAAATTGTGATTTAGTGTGTGTACAGGAATCAAAGGCCTCAAATAATTTTTCACTTCAGCCACCCGCCTACCACCTCCTACCACCACCCCAACCCCCTCTATCGATGTGGCATATCGTTTTTTGGTTTTCGGGGTACATGGTTGAGTCCAAATATTGTATTTTCATTGTGAGACTTAGATAGGAAATCTGGATGTGGAAGTAGTGATTTCTTGGGCTGCGGCTGTCATTTTAAAATGTTAAAACCGCTGCCCAAAAGGAATCACTACTTCCACATCCTGATGTTCTATTCAAGTCTCTCAGAACGAAAAATATTTTGATATTATATTTTCACTCTACATGTGGAAATAATTGTTTATAGAACTTTAATAATATAATATTTTAAATCGCCTACCCCAAAAACTCATAAAGCGATATGCCACATCAGTAGTGGGGGAGGGGATGGATAAAGTAAAAAAATGTTTGAAGCCTTTGGTTCTTGTACACACACACTAACCCGTAATTTTATTTTTCCCACCCCCTTTAATAATGGGAGTGACAATGGTTAATTTTTTTGAGACCTTGACTTCTCTTGTATATACTAAATACCAATTTTATGGACTCTTACTCGCTTGACTTAACTATTTACCCCCATTTACCCCAATTTAACCCCAACCCTTCAATGGAACAAGATCAAAATATAACCTAATTGGTACAAAAATATTTTCTTTTATCTTCTCCCAAATATATGCTACTGCAGTGATGGGTTCATTATTTGTTTATAGGTTTTTCTCTGTAATTGCATTTTTTTTATTTTTCAGTAAAAATTGTCATTTGGCATCTCAAATTTCCAACTTTTATCCAACTTTTGCCAGGTCTGACAAAGTAAGGGGGTACGTTACCCCCTTACTTTTTTTAAGATATTTTCCCCCCAGTCCCCCTTCGCTACGCCCCTGAGTAAACATAATAAAGTTTAATTAACGTAATTTGAAAAGAAAGACTGGTTAAATTTTTCTTTAATTACAAGTAGGTATTACTTTTTCGAGAGCAAAGTTTTCGAGGCGATAAAGTATCGCAGTGCACAAATGGTACACTTCTGAAATCGCTTGCATTTATTTTCTGGTACCAGCAAAAAAAAAATATTTCAGTGCGATTTCATTGAGTTCGATGGTAACAGTATTTGTGAGTATTTCAAGACCTCCCAATTTGCTTACACGATTTTTAAAAAAATATTGAAATTTCGAAGAAGGTATTTTTTGACTTTTCACAGCTTACGCAGCAAGAATGGTAATAAGTATAAAGAAATAAAGCATCGAATTTTGTACAAAAAAGTCCCCGAGAGCATATTTTTATCTATTACAGCTCACAGGCTAAAGGCACCTGCGCGCGAACCTCACAATAACCGTTTTTTGCGCTGTTCTCCAAGCAGTTAAATATTAGCTGTCCAATGAGAATTTGTGGTCGATTTTTTTACTTATGATTATGAATTTCTGATCGCTCTACACGATGGCGTCCTTTATTTTTCTTATATATATGCATTTTTTAATGCAAAACACATTTAAAAAATTGTAAATTTGGACTTTTCCACCCCTTCTAGGATGTAATCGATTGAGTTTCAAAAATGCTCTTTTAATGGGTCAGCGAGAAAATCGATTTAAAAAATAATATTTATAAATTGTTATAAACAGTTCATAAAAAATGCATTTCAGCAGTCGATGAGGCTTAAAGATCAGTTTTAAACAGAAGTTACTCATTATATTTTGCGTAATTTAAATTAGACTATTAGCATCGCCGTTTTCTTAATTTTTTGTTAATTAAGTCGGCCGAGAAGTCGGTGCACGCCCGTGCTACTTGCAGATTAGCGTAAAAAACAGTCATTTTTATGCTTACACGAGGGCACCTGCGTAGCTCGAAAACTATAATAGTAAGAATATCTCCTCACGGACTTCCAATGTACAAATTCCATGTTGTACAAAAAAAAGTGCGGTGCATTTTTGTCGTATTTATTACCGTTTTCGATACGTAAGCGCTGAAAGATCAAAAACACCATTCTCGACATTTGCATATTCTTTTATCTCATTATTTAAAAAAATTAGGAGGTCTTAAATGTACTCATAAATACTATTCCATGGAGCTGAACCGAATGGCAAAATAAAATATTTTTAATTACCTACGTCTAATTGCGCTCCAGGGCCGGCGAAGGGGTGAAACAGCGAAGCAGATGTTTCAGGCGGCATTTTAAGACTTGATTAACCTTTTAATAAATTTCAGATATTCAAAATAGCACGAAAATCTCAAAAAAACATTTTTTAGAACCCGGAATGGGTGTTTTATTGTGGAGCGTTACATATTCTAATTCGTACTCCGTACTTATTTGTTTACTCGTACTAAACATGTCAACGCCGCGCTGGCCGTCGCGTCGGCCGCTTTTGTCTTGAGGACAAGGAATAATTGCAATTTCAAGCAAAACACGATTGTTACAGCGCGACTTAAAATATGAAATGCGACAATTGGTAATTAAAAGGTTTCTCTTGTTTTTGAATTTTAAGTGAAACTAGTGAAACTAGTGAAACAATTATTTATCTGAGATTTTTGTTTATAAGTTTTTATTAAGAAATTTGTCCTAACAGTAGTGTAAATGTTTTTTCTTAGGGCGGCAAGCAAATATTTGCTTCACATTCCAATACCCTGGCACCGGCACTGATTGCGCTGGTCTTCAACCTGCCTAGAGAATTATAACTTTTAATAAACATAAGACCCTCGCTCACTGGATATCAACGTATTTGTATCGCGACCCGCGAGTTAATGACGGCTTCAGCAAAATAAGAATGGTGGCACCACAAGTCAACGAACAATATGTGGATAGGGACGTGGGGGGAATCGTGATGAGTAAGATTGAGATATAGGAATGGTTTTGGCCATATAGTTGCACATCTATAAGGACTTTTCAATCAACGATAAAAGGTTGGAGGCTGATATGTGCTTTCTGCATAAAATAATTAATGGTTATATTCAGTGTCCTAAGCTGATTAACCTGATAAGTTTTAATGTTAATTACAGAAGAAATCGATTTTCTGATGTTTTTTATGTACCATTTCATCACACTAACTATGGACAAAGGATTTTGAGAATTGCTAATTCAATTCAAAATAATGTTGAACTTTTTGAATCTTCAGCTTTGTCTTTTAAGAAGTCCATTAAACAATTATAATAGCTAGTTGTAATATTTGTAAAATCTACGTTTATTGTGTATATGTAGTATTCTTTAAGTAAGAAATATTTTATATTTTTGTAAAAAGGGCTTGTTCCGAGTATGAGTAAATAATAATAATAAATGGAAGGCAGAATAAAGAAAGGTGTAAAAAAAAACAATTAAAAAAACTTGATTGTATAAAAGTGCGTTTACTAAGATTAATGAAAAGATTTCAGTGCCACACAAAAAACTACTAACACTAGTTACACTATCACAATAGTATGTAGGCAAAAAAATGGTTAAAGATATCGACAAAAATAAATGGCTATTATGTCACTTGAGATTTTATTTATTGAGTGTTTGTCCCCCTGCAATTTACCGTACCCTGCAAAACCAGATTGACAGTTCTGCCATAGAATAATTTAACCTTAAATGAACAACACACTGGGGATGTTCAGATATATCTTAAAACTACCAACAACATTAATATAACACAGCCCCACAAAAAAAAAAGTGGTCTGTCCGGCGGACTAGACCAATATATCCGTATGTATTTGGACCCGCTGAAACCGAATCCGAAGTCGGAATTGTCAGATCGGGTCGTTTTTCACCCCCCACACAGCACAAGGCTGTCTGAGGGACGTACTATGGCAAATCCCATTTAGTATTTGGGCTTGCCTATGGACATCCTAATATCCCAGTTTGTATGCTTTTCGGCACTCTTTTGGTCATCCCAATGTCACAACTCGGTATCAGATAAAAGTAGTACAAGGGACGTCCTGAAGGATATACCGGCGCTTGTACTCAGGACGTACCAGGACATCCCGGGATATTTCGGGATGTCCTAAGTATTACGAATAGGCTGTACAAACTACATACTGAAATATCCCAGGATATCCTACGGATTGAAAAATGATATCCACGGGCAACTTAATTTTTCTGTTTCTTGGTGGGATCCTCTGCCATTGTTTCCTTCTAAAACAATGTCCGTAAAATCAACAAAATAATACAATTATCCAGCATTTTACTGGAAAATAAACTCTACGCCTGTGATTTTTACGTTATAGGAGCGTAGAGGTTATTTTCGAGTAAAATACTGGATAATGCATTATTTTGTAGATTTTACGGACATTGTTATAGAAGAAAACATGTGGCAAAGGATTCCATCAAGAAACATAAAAAATTAAGAAAACGTCACAACCAACATTTAGACAATAATGTTATACTTAAATTTAAAAAAAATTGTATTGTAACATTTTTTAGAATTTTTGTCAAATATGCACATTTTTGAAATATTTGCACTTACCTATTTTTTCCTTATAACTTATACGTAATTTCTTGGATTTATGGTCAGTTAAAAAATAAAATATTATTTTCTTACTATTCGGTTTATTAACCATCGTCAAAGACAATACAATTTTATAAAAAAACAGAAATATTTTGTATGTATGGAATTAAGTGCTACCTAAATAATAATAATATTTTAATAATAGAAATAAGCTAAACACATTCAATATTTAAAAACATTTGCTAATGTTAAAAAGCAAAATTTTAGAAAAATGTAAAATAAATACCTATATTACTTTTGCAAATTTAATAATAGCCGAACACGAATTTTTAGAATGTAGCGCACTCCTACTTTTCTATTTTCTTCTTTGCCTCGCTTCTCTCTTTTGCATTTCTCGGATAATCTTTAACAGCTTCTCTGCTTCGTTTTCCATAATATGCTCATTCATGGGTGCAGCTAAAATAAACGTAGTTATTATTATTTGAACCACTATTATTAAAAAAATATATGAAAAGTGGGCAAGATAAAAATAACAGAAATTATTGAAGGATATGGCATGACCTATAGCACTCAGTGAATAATAATAATTTACCGAATTATAAATTAAAATCTATAAAGTACACTCTGGCAAATAGAGATTCAAGATAAAAGATTGCAGTCTATCTAAAAGTGTCAAATAATTATCTTAAAGCACAATATTTACTTACTTATTTTCATCCACAGTTGCTAGTTGGTTTTAAAATTATTAACTAAGTAGGCACATTATTTGTCGTCATTCTCAAATTCAATTTCATCAGGTTTATTGTCACATGTGAGAATACTTTCACTGATTCACATTTTCTCTCCAAGCTGAATTCAGCATTCAATTCTTGAGCCAAATTAATATTTTATTTCGTAGGTTTCTCAGTAAAATACGGGAATGCGTATAAATCCTCATCTTTTAGCTTCCTTTGGCATTCTGAAAGTATAAAAAATCGCATTAAATTTTCGTGGTTTCGAACACGACATTAATAACTAATTAAATATTTAATCATAATCAAATAAGTTTTTCATAACATGAAGTTTAATAGGTTATGTTATATTTTTATACATTTGTACTCACTTTTTATAGTCTGAAATGAAGACACTCCAATAAAGCTGAACCAAATAGATAAAACACAAAGATACAACTTTAAAATATTCCATACAGCCCACTAACAATAATTATTAAGTATTTAAATATTTGAGAAATAAAAACTAATAAAGCGTGGTTGCTATGTGTTTGGTTTGGGCACTGAGTTTGGGGTATTTGTTTTGGCCAGTTTGGCCGGCCGGAAATCAAAACGGCGCTTTATTTAAATATACTAGAGACCTAGTATTAGGGTGCATTTTAAGGAGATTCAGGGCTCTTCATGGGATATCCGTTCTTAATCCCGATGTTAGTCGACATAGTTAATGCCAAAATGGAACCTATTCAGGATAGCCCATTGACGTCCATAAAAGGATATCCTGGGACATACTAAAATAGGCTGTCTTGAGGACGTCCTAAAATAGGATATCCTAAAAGGTACATCCGTTTCTCTATTTATTTTACGTACTGGGATATCCAAGTACGTCAATTTGTCATCCCATATTCCGATTGTGCTGTGTGGGCCCCAACCCCAACCCCCCCCCAAAAAAATGCTCTGTCCGGCGGACCAAACCAGTATATTCTTATGTATTTGGACCTGCTGAAACCGAATCCGTAGTCAGAATTGTCAGATTGGCTCGTTTTTCACCCCCAACCCCAAAAAACACCCCCAAAACCAAAACAAAGTGATCTGTCCGGCGGACTATACCAGTATATCCTAATGTATTTTGACCTGCTGAATCCAGATTCGAAGTCAGAATTGATGGATTGGCTCGTTTTTCACCCCCAAACCCGAAAAACACACCCCCAATAAAATGGTTTGGTCGACGAACTAGACCAGTGTATTCTCATGTATTTCGACCTGCTGAAAAAGAATCCGATGACAGAATTGTCAGACTGGCTCGTTTTTCACCCCTAACTCCAAAAAACACCCCCAAAACAAAAACACAGTGGTCTGTCTGTCCGGCCAGTGGATCCTTATGTAATTTGATCTGCTGAATCCGAATTCGAAGTCAGAATTGTCAGATTTGCTCGTATTTCACACCTAAAAAAACACCCCCAAAACAAAAAAGTGGTCTGTCCGGCGGACCATACCAGTGTATCCTTATATATTTGGACCACTGACACCGAATCCAAAGTTATAATTGTCAGATTGACTCGTGTTCACCCCCAACCCCCCAAAAAACACCCCCCTCCTCCCACAAAATGGTCTGCCCGGCGGACCATACCAGTGTATCCTTATGTATTTGGTAAGGATACACTGGTATAGTCCGCCGGACAGACCACTTTGTTTTTGTTTTGGGGGTGTTTTTTGGGGTTGGGGGGTGAGAAACGAGCCAGTCTGACAATTCTGACATCGGATTCGGTTTCAGCAGGTCCAAATACATAAGAATACACTGGTCTGGTCCGTCGGGCAAATCATTTTTTTGAGGGGGTGTGTATTTCGTTGTTGGGGGGTGAAAAATGAGCCAATCCATCAATTCTGACTTCGAATCCGGATTCAGCAGGTCAAAATACATAAGGATACACTGGTATAGTCCGCCGGACAGACCACTTTGTTTTTGTTTTGGGGGTGTTTTTTTGGGGTTAGGGGTGAAAAACGAGCCAATCTGACTACGGATTCGGTTTCAGTAGGTCCAAATACATAAGAATATACTGGACAGAGCAGTTTTGGGGGGGGGGGGGGGTTGGGGGTGAAAAACGACCTGATCTGACAATTCCGACTTCGGATTTGGTTTCAGCGGGTCCAAATACATACGGATATATTGGTTTGGTCCGCCGGACAGACCACTTTTTTGTGGGGCTGTGTAATTAATGAGTACCTGTATACGTTCGATAATTCCCTAGTTTGAAATGAAATGAGTACTAGACACAGAAAAATATATAACAATCTAATAATTAGTATGGTTTATAGTCAAGATATGCGTTTCACACCATCGAATAACAGCTGCTATAATGGTTTACACAACATGTACGCCGTGAACAGTCAGTAATAATATTTACTGTGATAATCTATAACAAAATCAGGTTAAACTATTAGCGTTATCTAGCTCAATTCAATAGAAATATACCATACGTTTATCGGGTATTACAACAATTAACCTCTTTAGGTGAAGAGGAAGAATCTTTAAGCGTAATATTCTTGGGTGTCTCGAAAGGTCAGCTCCAGACGGGGCTCCAATATCATAAAATCCTAGTGAGGTATGATGGGAATTAAATACAAAGCTTACTTACAATATCTTCCTGCTATGAGATAGGACTTAACTGACATGCTGGGCACAAACTCCAAATATAATTGGTGTCTCCAGTGCTCTACTGTTAATGGGACTTCAAAAAGGACAATCAAATTGGCAGGTGGGTGCACACTCGGACATCAAATCTCCAACTCAAGATTTCCATCTGGGTTGAATATGAAAAAAGACCATTCAAGGCACTTATTGGCTTCGGGCTTTTAAGGCAGCTTGCTTATACGGGCAACAATTGAATTACACCAGTTAAAGTAGGACTCATAACCTAACTAGCAAAACCATCCTCTAGAAACTCACATCAAAACGTGGGGCAGTTAAAATCTTGCAAAAGTACTATGGAACGAGTTTGAAAAAATCTACTGACGCATGAGTTATATGACAAAAAACTCTGGCGTAAGAAGAAAAGCCTTAGTTGTTCTGAGGCTTTTTCTTTTAAAATTTGATTTAATCAAACTACGAAATCACTCATGGCTCCCTCCGCTGGCCAAAAAAAACAAGAAGAAACCGCTTCCCTCCTTTTTCTCACGAAAAACTCACGTCTGCCAACCTCAATTCCACGAAATGAATTTCACTATGTGGATTTTGAATTCAAATCTTTATGCACGAGCAACCACCCACCTATCAATTTTTATTAATTGGTAATATATTACCTATTGTTTCAGGTACAAGAAAACATAAATAAAAGAATGAAGGGCTGCCAAATCTACTAGTAATTACACTTATTAAGTGGTTACCATTTGCATTACTTCATTAGGTATCTTGGATTGCCTACCTACTTAAGGAATCTGGAGATTAAAAAAAGTAGAACAGATTTTTTATAGATACTAATGCAGATCAAAAATTTATTAAAGTAGCTCATTTAAATATTAGGTCTTTATTACCAAAATTTTTTGACTTCAAAAATTATATCCTTCATGCCGAATATGATATTATAGGTTTAAGTGAAACTTGGTTAAAACCTGAAATTAATAATACTGATATTGAGATCCTAGGGTATAAAATTTACCGACTTGATAGGAAAGGACGTGGTGGTGGACTAGCAATTTATTGCGGAACCCATATAAGTAGTAAGCTTATTGAAAATTTGAATGAGGTTAATGATGATATGGAACAATTATGGATAGAGGTTAGCCTAAAAAAATGAATATTGCTTTTGGATGTATATACAGTGTGTCCACGGATGGACTTAACTATACTTATAAAACTGGTTATTTTCATTTTTTCGAAAAAAACTTATTCTTCATAATTTCTTTTGCTTGTTATATAAATACGATTCACGTTGAGAAAATTTAATTTTGTTTTACAGGGTGCGCAAAAATTATAAAAATTTGGATTTTCAAAATAAAAAATTTTAAAATCAAACTTTTTGAGGCAATGGGATATAGGAGCTTAAAAGCAGTAATCGCAAAGCCAAATAAATTTTGTTCATGGGAGTTATTGTTACTAAGTTATTTGATATAAAAATTAGATTTTTCCCCATATCTTGTTATCGATTAATATGTTTTAAAGACTATGTATTACTTGTGATAAAACGTTGTTTGTAACTATTATTAATAAGTTTGGGTGTAAATGTTGTTTCATAGTTTTTCAACTCAGGTCATACTTCATTGAATTAACTTTTAGTAGAAGTGGACCGCTATCTCATTTTGTGATTATTAATCAAGATTGCCGCTGTGAAATAATGCTTAAGTGACATTGTTATTTGTTAACATTTGTCAATTAATCAGCCAAAAATTTAAGAAAGTCAACGTATGGTGGGCGTTAACGTTCAATAAAGTAATTGGTCCATTTTTCTTGGAAGGAAGGCTTAATGCAAATTATTATTTAGAAATTCTTAGTGAATACTTTTTGCCACAAATGGATGAAGTAAGTTTGGAATTTAGAAGAAATATGATATTCCAACAAGACGGCTGCCCAGCGCACAGTGCAATGATTATCATGCAATGATTATCACCGATTGACTAAATGAATATTTCCCCGAAAAATGGATTGGGCGCCATGGACAGATAAACTGGCCAGCGCGGTCTCCGACCTCACCGCAATGGATTATTTTCTGTGGGGTCAAGTCACAAGTGTATGCAACTGACATGCAAGATAATATTCAGATTTTAAAAAACAGAATCACTGATGCCATTGCTATAGTGACACCAAATATTCTTCACAACGAATTTCGAAAAAGGATGGAGAAATACGTTGAAGTAGGAGGGTTTTATGTTGAGTAAGGACGTTACTGTTTGTTATTTATCTTACTGTATAAATACTTAAGTTAAGTAAATACTTTATTGATTATTTTCTCATATTTAATTTTAAAAAATTTTAAAAAAATTGTTCTGTCTATTTTTAATATCAAATAACTTAGTAACAATAACTCCCATGAAAAAAATGTATTTGAGTTTGCGATTACTGCTTTTAAGCTCCTTAATCCCAATACCTCAAAAAGTTTGATATTAAAATTTTTTATTTTGAAAATCCAAATTTTTATAATTTTTGTGCGCCCTGTACAACAAAATCAAATTTTCTCAACGTGAATCGTATTTATATAACAAGCAAAAGATATTATGAAGAATAAGTTTTTTTCGAAAAATTGAAAATAACCATTTTTATAAGTATAGTTAAGTCCATCCGTGGACACACTGTATATACCACATGAATTACCAATATAGAGAATGGAAATTATTGAAGAAATGTTAGGAGAAATAATTCCTAATTATGATCACTGCATATGTACTGGTGATTTTAATTTAAACCTACTGAATAATTCATCTGCTACACAATACTTTATAAACATATTGCAAATATTTGATTTAAACCAACTTATTACAGAACCAACTAAGATATCAGATAATGTAGAAACATTAATCGATCTTGTAATAACTGATATGACTGGAAATGTAATTGAGTCTGGAAATGTTGAGATGTCCGATATGGAGTGTGACCATGAACTAACATATTGTGTCATGGATCTTGTGAAGGAGCATATAGATCCAGTAACTATCACATATCGAGATTTCAAAAATATGAACATTGAAAAACTTTATCAGGATGCTGCCCGGGTCAACTGAAATGATATTTACATGATGCAAGATATTAATGATAAACTGAAGTTATTTAATGAAAACATCCTGCAAGTCTTTGATGTAAATGCTCCACTTAAAACTACTAAAATAAGATCAAGAAAATGGGTACCTTGGATTACATATAATATTAAGTGTCTGATCAAGGAGAGAAGTAAAGCCAAGAAAAGTTATCTAAAAAATCGGAATAATGAATCACGTGGATATTATCGAAGTATGAGAAAAGAAGTGAAGAAAGCAATTAATAGGGAGAAAGTTGCTTATTTTAAGCAAAAACATAATCAATATGAAAATAATAGCACTAACGGATGGGTAGAATCAAAAAAGCTAGGTATTAGAGAGAAAGATAAAAACTTTGAATTACCACAAGAGTTAAATGACCCCCAAGTAATAAGTGACTATTTTCAAAGCTGCGTGTTAAAACCAGAAATTAACCAAGTAATATTTGATCATTATAGCGCTAAAGATGATATCCCTACTTTCAACTTTCACTATGTAGATCCTGAATGTATAAAAAAAGCACTTAACAGAATAAAGTCCAAATCTATTGGAATTGATGGTATATCTGTCTATATGCTACAACTTCTCCTACCACATTGTTTACTTCCCTTAACACATATTGTTAATGTATCTTTAGAATGAGGAATAATTCCGAATGAATGGAAAACGGCCATAATACAACCTATACCTAAATCAGACAACGTGAAAGAAGGTAAAGATTTGCGTCCAATAAACATTTTACCCGCTAGATCGAAAATACTTGAGAGAATTGTATACGATCAACTATATGATCACTTAAGCATGCACAGTCTATTTCCTTCAAGACAGGCAGGATTTAGGAAAGGATATAACACTGTCTCAACACTGGCTAGTGTTGTGGATGATATTATAACTGCGAAAGATAAAAATATGGCTACTGTACTTGTTCTACTTGACATGTCAAAGGCTTTTGATTCAGTGAATTTGGACCTATTGCAAGCAAAGCTACAGTCTTATGGAGTTAGAGAAAGTGCCTTATCTTGGTTTGCTAATTATCTCAGTGGTAGAACAGTTATTACTAGGATTAAGAAACAAAATGTGAATGTTTTCTCACAGCCATGTGTAGTTCAATCAGGTGTGCCACAAGGATCAATACTTGGGCCATTATTGTTTAATGTGTTCACATTAGATGCACCAGAGGCTCTCAGACGGTGTAGATTATATATGTATGCTGATGACTTCCAGGTACTTATCAGTTTTTCTTATAATGACACTAAAACTGCATTTGATGTACTAAATGAAGAAATTGATGATCTAGTAAATTATATAGCGAATAATGGTCTACAGGTGAATCCATCTAAATCGCAATTAATTACATTTGGCCCAATAAACTTTCGAACAGAAATTAAATTGAACTATCAACTCAAAATCAAAGATGAACTTGTGGAGTATAGTGAAAGTGTAAAAAATCTTGGTTTGATAATGGATGAAAATTTAAATTTTGAACTGCAAATAAACTTAAAGCGGCATTTCTCAGGATAAAAACGCTATATCAATATAAAAATATTCTGCCTAAGAATGTAAAACTTTTATTTGTTGATTCGCTAACTCTCTCGCTATTCAACTACTGTGATTGTGTATACTATCCATGTTTAACAGCAAAGACAAAGAAGAGAATACAAAGATGCAAAATGCTGGAACCCGGTACTGCTTGCAATTGCCAAGACGAGAGCCTACTAGTCACCATATACAAGAGATAAACTGGCTACGAATGGATGAAAGACAAAGACTGCATTTAGTGTGTTTTGTTTTTAAAATTATTTTGGATGAAACTCCTGAATTCTTATATAACAAGCTGAAACCCCGGGATGAAGTGCATGACCGTGTAACAAGAAACAGAACTAAATTTGACATTCCACGGCATCACACAACAATGTTTAAATCAAGTTTTTCTTATATTGCGACTAAAATAGCTAATGCTATACCTGAGGACTGTTATGATATGAACATTGCCACATTCAAACAATATGCAAAGCAAGAAAAACTCTATCTATTGATATAAAACCTCAAGTGAGATTCAAACTTCTGTATAATTAGGCTTAGTTACTTTAGCAATATTTGGCAATAATTGTCCTACAAATTTCATTATTACAGATCCTGCCACCGTCATATTTTAGCATGTGATCCAAGGGCGAATGGCCTAGCTAATCCCACGCTCAAATCATTTTATCCGGGTGTCGGGAGCGGCGTAACAGAACTAAATTTCTTACCACGAACCCTGCCACATTCATATTTTAGTATGTGTTACAAGGATGAAAATGGCATAGCTAGTCCCATGCTCAAATTATTTTATCCGGCCGTCGGGGGCGGCGTAACAACTAAATTTCTTACTACGAATCCTGCCACATTCATATTTTAGTACGTGTTACAAGGATGAATGGCATAGCTAGTCCCATGCTCAAATTAATTTATCCGGCCGATGGGGGCGGCGTAACAGAACTAAATTTCTTACTACGAACCCTGCCAAATTCATATTTTAGTATGTGTTACAAGGATGAATGGCATAGCTAGTCCCATGCTCAAATCATTTTATCCGGTCGTCGGGGGCGGCGTAACAGAACTAAATTTCTTACTACGAACTCTGCCACATTCATATTTTAGTATGTGTTTCAAGGGTGAATGGCATAGCTAGTCCCATGCTCAAATCATTTTATCCGGCCGTCGGGGGCGGCGTAACAGAACTATATTTCTTACTACGAACTCTGCCACATTCATATTTTAGTATGTGTTTCAAGGGCGAATTGTATTGCTAGTCCCATGCTCAAATCATTTTATCCGGCAGTCGGAGACGGCCTACTCATGCTAACTCTATTACTACGAACTCTGCCACATTCATATCATCTGCGTGCCTGTCCTTTTTTGCGAAGTACTCGCTACGAATTTTCTTGTATACTGACTCTGATCGTACAGTATCTAAGGTTGCCCTGTTGAATGAGTCTTTCTGAAGCGTTTTTTATGTCTTCAGATCGAATCACAGATGGTTTATATTGCTTTAATCTATCTTCCAAGATTCTTCTTTCAACTCCACGAGCTGGTCGGTTAATAGCTGAGGTGCTATGACAATAATTTAAACCATGACTATATACTAGCACGTTTGCACCGCCTGTTTCGTTTGTATTAATTAACAACTTGAACGATTTACAGTGGTCGTGTTTGCAATAACCATAAAGGGTAATATATGGGGTAGGTTTTATGTTCACAGATTTAATAATGAATAAATAAATATTGTTAACTGAGCGTATTTTTCGGCTTAATACGAAATTATAAGCATTAGATTTAAATTTGTCTCCCATCCAAATGTCATCCCATTCTGTGCGACTTAATAAAAATGATCCTTCTAAAAAAGTACATTTTTTAAATTCGAATTCACGTTTCACTATACATTTTTTGTTGGAATCTTGTCACCAGTCATTCTTTGAACCAACTGGTAAAATGTCTGTTTCTATTTTTTTATTTTTATTTAACAAAAACACAGCAGGCCCAATGTCATTTTCACTGTCACTGCTTTCCAGTGTTTTAACATTCAAAGATTCAATTCTAGTATGATTGTAATCTACGCTAGAAACTTCTGAAATATTTGGCGATTCAATAGGAAGAGAGTTAACATTCTTCGATGTACTGCAACGTAAGGCTTTACGCACTAAGTCCTGCCAACGCTGCTTTATGTATTTTCGGTTGCGTTTAGATATTTTTTTTCCTATTGCTCTACATAATTCAGCATATGCAGAGTTTGGAGGGCAATAGGATTGAGTTGTGAGAATGTATTTATCAAAATTGCAATGAACAATGGAACGTCTTAATAGCTCGTCCTCAATACGGTAAGTGGTTTTTTTTAGCGCACATTTCAGAAGAGTTACATGAGTTACTGTCATCAACAACGTCTTCCTCAAAATGAACACAGATATTTCCCACGTCATTCTTTATTAAATTAGCTATATAACGTCTTCTCTCATACGCATCAGTTTGAAAAAAAAAATGTGGACGCATCATGAATAACTTCATGGTTAACATCCAAATTTTTTAAGTCTCCTTGTGATTTTATATTGACAGATATAAAAAAATCTACCAAAGCCTCAGGAGAAATCAATGGTCTTCTCCCCTTCATGTTTATTAACGAATATTCAGATTTTTTAAACAAAAATCAGGAGTGGGTAACCACTAAAATAAAAATTTATCCTATACTAAAAAGACACAGATATAAATGAAAGAAAATAAGTTCGAATACGAAAAATAAAGTAGAACTAAACTAAAAATTTAAATCGCTTTTGTTATAATACTAAAAAAGTTTCAGCTTATCAAAACACAAACTAAAAATATATAAATTCCAATATGTATATTCTTTTTTCCAAAGTTCGATTCTAAATTAAAATCAAAACCAATATAGGAGCTCAAATATTACAGACTTTCAACAAGAAAAGGTAATAATATGCACGCGAGAATTCCATAAGAACAGCAACATAAGTAACGGCCGAAACTCAAACACTTATATCAACTTTATTTCAATTGTTTTCTGCTTCAAGGGATATTTCCTTATATTGCCTTATAGGGATTGACCTAACAGAAAAATATTATATAGAAAATATGTTCAGGGTTTAATATAGATTACAATGTTCGAAGAAAAAAAAGTCAAAATTATTTTTCAAAAATTTTCGTATCTTACTGTAAAATAAAAAATGAATTTAAATTAAAAATTGTGAATCAACTCAGACAACCAAAATAGGATGAACTACGTCTCAATTTAAATATGTTACAATCAAAAGTCCCAACAAGAAACTGTAACAACAATAAATATAACTATTCATAGATATGAAAATTTTTGAAAAATAATGTTGGCTTTTTTTTTCCGAACATTGTAATCTATATTAAACCCTGAACATATTTTCTATATAATATTTTTCTGTTAGGTCAATCCCTATAAGAGAGAGCGTTGTAGTAACGCTATAGTTGAAAATTGGTTCGGATATGTGAAAAATGTTTTATTAAATGGTATTCCTAACCAAAAGTGTACTCGTTTTCTGAGATTAATCCGACAACGTGTCATTTCTCTAGAAAAAGAAATCAAACTGGACATACCACGCGGAAGATGTTCCAATACCAAAAGAAAGGTGGAACAGGAAATATGGAAAAAAACAAAGAAGCGACGTCATAACTATTTTAAAAAGGCGTATCTATCTAAATTAACTTCAAAACAGACAGTACAGAAACATTCGCTATTGCAGAATGGACTGGTTGCTGATCCACAATATTATATTAATATTCGTAGATACCAAAGCTACAGTATTCCGACGAAAACGATTCATTCTGATGATTTCTTACGGTTATCAAATAATAAACAGTTACATAGCGATATGTACCGAAGTAGCGGTATTATAGATGCTTTCTTAGCAATTCATAAAACCAGGAAATTTACCGTTATACCTTGTGAAATAACTTACTTTCTAATTTATAAAGATGACTCTGATTTTCAAATCGAAAATATACCCAATTTAGAAAATACTTTAATGATTCCCCTTAATGTGGGAATTCACTGGATTCTACTAGTGGCTGACATCAGTAAATTAGTCTTCTATTTATTTGATCCTACAGGCACAACAAAGAGTAGTGCCAATAGATATTTAAAAAAGTTCACTTCGTTTTTGAGGAACTACAACAGAAAGGCATCCAAGGTTTGTGAGAGACATACTTTACCAATTCGTGACTGGACTGTTAATTTAATTCAACATGCCAAACAAAATGATGATTATAATTGTGGTGTGTTTGTTTTAAAGTTTGCGAAATGTTTTTTTGATGGAGAAGAAATTTCCAAAACAGAGTTTCAATACTAGTGAATATCGTATACCTATAGCCAATGATCTATTACAATATTCTGATGACATGTCTAGCGTGTGTCCAATGTGTGGCCATATAAAATTGGACGTGACCGCAGAATGGATAATCTGCGACCGTTGTGAGAGATCTTACCATCAAGAGTGTATTAGCAGATATATTAAAACAACCTTTACAGTTCCAGTTGGAAATTACGTTTGCGAATTTGCAAAATTTAAAATTTGCACAACAGGGATGTCTGTCATCAAAGTGGATTCGGCCAAATATGTTTTTATGTTTAAAATTGGTAAAATATTGCTACAGCTTCAGTTCTTTGGTGCGTATTTTTGATTTAATTATGTTTTTGAGCACCAAAATCCTAGAAGAATTAGGATTAACATGGCTTGGCTCATATTTTCTTAGAAGAATTTTGAATAATTTCATTTTTTGTTCTCATTATTTTAATTATTCCTTTTAGTTTTAATGGAGTACTGAGGTTATCTGTAACATAATTAATATGTTAGGGACCGTGTACTGAAATAACGATGACCACCTTTCTTTTATCGTCTTATTTATTTCAACGTCCTGGCGGAGTTTAGTTATAGCTATTCCAGTACACCACAAACTTTTATATTTTCGTTACTTCTTAATTTATTATTGTTTTACTCATAATAAAATATAACAGTAGCAGTCCCTAAAGAGACTACGCTGCTCCCGACGGCCGGATCAACGATTAGAGTAAAGGGATTTCCATTTAATTATCCCATGAAGCACACACCAAAATATGAATGTGGCAGTATTCGTAGTAAGAGAGTTAGCATGACTACGCCGTCTCCGACGGCCGGATAAAATGATTTGAGCATAGGACTAGCTGTGCAATTCACCCTTGAAACACATACTAAAATATGAAGGTGGCAGGATTAGTAGTAAGAGAGTTAGCATGACTACGCCGTCTCCGACGGCCGGATAAAATGATTTAAGCACGGAGCTAGCTATGCTATTCACCCTTGAAACACATACTAAAATATGGAAGTGGCAGAGTTCCTAGTAACAGAGTTAGCATGACTACGCCGTCTCCGACGGCCGGATAAAATGATTTGAGCATGGCACTAGCCATGCAATTCACCCTTGAAACACATACTGAAATATGAAATTGGCAGGGTTCCTAGTAAGAGAGTTAGCATGACTACGCCGTCTCCGACGGCCGGATAAAATGACTTGAGCATGGGACTAGCTATGCAATTCACTCTTGAAACACATAATAAAATACGAAAGTGGCAAGGTTCCTAATAAGAGAGTTAGGATGACTACGCCGTCTCCGACGGCCGGATAAAATGATTTGAGCATAGGACTAGCTGTGCAATTCACCCTTGAAACACATACTAAAATATGAAAGTGGCAGGATTCATAGTAAGAGAGTTAGCATGACTACGCAGTCTCCGACGGCCGGATAAAATGATTTGAGCATGGCACTGGCTATGCAATTCATCCTTAAAACACATACTAAAATATGAAAGCGGCAGAGTTCGTAGTAAAAGAGTTAGCATTACTAGGCCGTCTCCGACGGCCGGATAAAATGATTTGAGCATGGGACTAGCTATGCAATTCACCCTTGAAACACATACTAAAATATGAAAATGGCAGGATTCGTAGTAAGAGAGTTAGCATGACTACGCCGTCTCTGACGGCCGGTTAAAATGATTTGAGCATGGCACTGTCTATGCTATTCATCCTTGAAGCACACACTAAAATATGAAAGTGGCAGGGTTCGTAGTAAGAGAGTTAGCATGACTACGCCATCTCCGACAGCCGGATAAAATGATTTGAGCATAGGACTAGCAGTGCAATTCACCCTTGAAACATACTAAAATATGAAAGTGGCAGGATTCATAGTAAGAGAGTTAGCATGACTACGCCGTCTCCAACGGCCGGATCAAATGATTTGAGCATAGAACTAGCTGTGTAATTCACCCTTGAAACACATACTAAAATATGAACGTGGCAGGATTTGTAGTAAGAGAGCTAGACGGCCGGATAAAATGATTTGAGCATAGGACTAGCTGTGCAATTCACCCTTGAAACACATACTAAAATATGAAGGTGGCAAAATTCATAGTAAGAGAGTTAGCATGACTACGCCGTCTCCGACGGCCGGATAAAATGATTTAAGCACGGAGCTAG
The DNA here is from genome assembly GCA_936432065.2 of Rutpela maculata. Classification (NCBI taxonomy): domain Eukaryota; kingdom Metazoa; phylum Arthropoda; class Insecta; order Coleoptera; family Cerambycidae; genus Rutpela; species Rutpela maculata. Next base: position 199,194,199 of record OW386285.2, on the reverse strand, counting down.
CTATGTTATTCACCCTTGAAACACATACTAAAATATTAAAGTGACGGGGTTCCTAGTAAGAGAGTTAGCATGACTACGCTGTCTCCGACGGCCGGATAAAATGATTTGAGCATGGCACTAGCTATGCAATTCACCCTTGAAACACATACTGAAATATGAAAGTGGCAGGATTCATAGTAAAAGAGTTAGCATGACTACACCGTCTCCGACGGCCGGATAAAATGATTTGAGCATAGGACTAGCTGTGCAATTTACGCTTGAAACACATACTAAAATATGAAAGTGGCAGGATTCATAGTAAGAGATTTAGGATGACTACGCCGTCTCCAACGTCCGGATCAAATTATTTGATCATAGGACTAGCTGTGTAATTCACCCTTGAAACACATACTAAAATATGAAAGTGGCAGGATTTGTAGTAAGAGAGTTAGCATGACTACGCCGTCTTCGACGGCCGGATAAAACGACTTGAGCATAGGACTAGCTGTGCAATTCATCCTTGAAACACATACTAAAATATGAAGGTGGCAGGATTCGTACTAAGAGAGTTAGCATGACGACGCCGTCTCCGACGGCCGGATAAAATGATTTAAGCACGGAGCTAGCTATGCTATTCACCTTTGAAACACATACTAAAATATGAAGGTGGCAGGATTCCTAGTAACAGAGTTAGCATGACTACTCCGTCTCCGACGGCCAGATAAAATGATTTGAGCATGACACTAGCTATGCAATTTATCCTTGAAACACATACTATAATATGAAAGTGGCAGGATTCATAGTAAGAGAGTTAGCATGACTACGCAGTCTCCGACGGCCGGATAAATTGATTTGAGCATAGGACTAGCTGTGCAATTCACCCTTGAAACACATACTAAAATATGAAGGCGGCAGGATTCGTACTAAGAGAGTTAGCATGACTACGCCGTCTCCGACGGCCGGATAAAATGATTGAAGCACGGAGCTAGCTATGCTATTCATCCTTGAAACATGTACTAAAATATGAAGGTGGCAGGATACGTAGTAAGGGAGTTAGCATGACTACGCCATCTCCGACGGCCGGATAAAATGATATGAGCATGGGACTAGCTATGCAATTCACCCTTGAAACACATACTGAAATGTGAAAGTGGCAGGATTTGTAGTAAGAGAGTTAGCATGACTACGCCGTCTCCGACGGCCGGATAAAATGATTTGAGCATGGAACTAGCTGTGCAATTCACCCTTGAAACACATACTAAAATATGAAAGTGGCAGGATTCGTAGTAAGAAAGTTAGTTCGCTTATGCCGCCTCCGACGTCGACGGTCGGGTAAAATGATTTGAGCATGGGACTAGCTATGCCATTCACCCTTGAAACACATACTAAGATATGAATGTGGCAGAGTAAATTATTGCTCAAGAACTGTTCATAAAAGAAAGTGTACGATATCAAAATGTGAGAAATTGTAAGCGTTACTCATCCATTTAAAAGAATTATAGGCATTCCATTTAAAAAAATCGAAAAAAATGTAAAACAAAATATAGATTTTAATGCTAAAATAAAGAGCACCTTAATTTACGCAAAAATTATTTGATATAATCATATCTCAAAAAACGTTTGAAATAGAAACAAAGAGATATTTTTATGTTTTATTCATTCATGTAAAAAAGTATACTTAGGCATTCCATTTAAAAAAAAAATGAGAAAAATAATAATTAAATATCAAGAAATGTACGCAAATATTTTGTACACCCGATATACTAAAGATTTATTTCAAAAATGTTTTTTAGTAAATACATCATTATCAAACAACATCCCACATTTTTAGAAATAACGATTAATAAATCGTGGAGATATGCCAGTTATAAATGTTTGTAAACTGCCCAAAAAACAGAAAAAAATAATTTGGCAAAATATTTTAGGGTGTAATACAGGGCCCTTGGAGGCTTAACTGGCGTTAAGGAAATGCAGGCTGTTCTATTTAAAAAAATTATACTTTCTTGTGTGACTCGTTTTTGTGACACCTTGTATAATTGAAAATAATTTTAAGTTGTAGTAGAGACGAAACATTGAAAGTTTTGTTAAGAAAGTTTTTTTATAAAGTTAGCCGTTTTGCACAATCTTCCGAGAGAACACTGACTGGACACCCTTTATACCTTAATGTACATTATTAAAAATGATTACAATTTTATATATAAATAACTATTACTCCGTTAATATTTGAGTTAGTATCATCGGCCAAAAAACAAATGAAAGCTAATTGTGTGCTCTAGAACTTTTATTAAAATTATTTTTTCAAAAATTGACTAGAAATTTCAGTACAAACGTCTCGAGTTTACAAAATTTTTAATTTCCGTAATATTTAAATTATTTTTAAATTTCCTAAGTTTATCGTTCAATTTATCGTAAAATATGTAATCATACTTTCTGTAAAATGTGAAGTGAGGAATGGAACAAAAAAAAGAAATCTAAAATCGGAGCAACGGTTACTAAGATATATGATTTTAAAGAAAATGTCTCTGGCGGTCATTTTTTCTAAATGGCGGCTTTAGCTCACGTCGGGATTTTTTGCGACTTTATGTACTTATCCTACATTAATAGAGCTATCCATTGCAATAAACAAATAACTGTCCCCAAATAGTTCACGCCAAACCCATTTTACACTGAGATTTGCCTGGTCTATTTGTGCAACAAGAGTGGATATGATATCCATATCGCACGATAAAGAAGTTTGGGCACGACGCCGTAGGCGGAGTGCTTCAAATCTTTTGAGTGCGATATGGATAATCCACTCGAGTTGTACAGTATACTTTTTCTACGACCAGCTTAAAAAAACTACAAAATTTATCAAACATCAATATATTATACAAATACACACTGACAGTTACTTTGACAGCGTACGTACTAATTTGATTTTAAAACTAATAGTTGTCTATGTACTTAGTACACGAACTGTGATTGGTCAGTTTCATTTCATATCCATCCTAGAACTGATATGAAATATATCCGTTCAGTTAACTGGAATTGCCTACTTATCCATTCTACAGACTGTACAGAAAACAGCAAATTTACATAAGGGAGTAGAAAAAATTAATAAACCATTGCATTAATACAAATACTTTCCCAGATCTGCTGAAACTGTCAAAACTTGTTCCCATTTACAAAAAAAAAGGTTTAAATTCTGATCCAACTAATTACCGCCCAATATTGTTGGTGCCTATTTTTGCGAACATTTTTGAAGTCCTTCTAAAAAATCAGATAACTGAATGCTTTGAGGCAAATGACTTGTTTCACCATAGCCAATATGGTTTCAGGAACAAACACTCAACTACACTTGCTATAAATAATTTTACCGAAATTGTTTTGAACCACTTTGAAAATAAAAACTACACTAAAGCCATGTTTTACGACTTAACAAAAGCATTTGATTGTGTGTCACATGATATCCTCCTTCTTAAACTTAAATATTACAACTCTGACACAAACAGTTTAGAGCTCTTACAATCATCTCTCTCAAACAAACATCAATCTGTGTACTATAACCTGGAAAGATCACAAAAAGAAAAAATTAACCATGGAGTCCCTAAAGGGTCGGTCCTCGGACCGATTCTTTTTCTTATTTATATAAATGATTTATCTTACAGTGATTTAAATGCAAATTTTATACTTTTTGCTGATGATGCGACAATCCTTGAACACCACCATTCACTGGATACACTAAATCAAAATAATCCTGACACACAATCAAATATCAAAATGTGATTTCTAACTAACTGCTTGAATCTGAATGAAAGTAAAACTCAATAATTGACTCTCGCACTGAGAAATCTTGTGAACACTGATACTTCTGATTCCGTAAAGTGTCTAGGAGTCTGCTTGGACCCACTATTGACATGGGAAAAACATGTTATTTCCTTATTAGAAATCTGGCAAATTCACTATCTCAAAGAGTATTATTAACAGCCTACCACAGTTTTTTCCATTCAACTATGACTTATGCCATACTTAATCGGGGACATTCCCCTCATGCCTCAAAAATTTTTAGCCTACAACGGAAATGTTTAAGAATAATCACAGGATTAAAATACCAAGATGATTGTCGTGAACAGTTTAAAAAAACTCATATTCTTACTGAATCTTGTGTCTATATTCTTGAATGCCTTCTGTATATGAAAAAAAAATCATGACAGGTATAGGACTCACAGCGAAACACATAATTACCCTATAAGAAATAATAATCTAATTGCACTAAATTTTCTATGCCTTACAAGAAGTAGAAATGGCACTGGTTATTACTGTATAAAATTCTTTTAACTGTCTTCCCAATACCATTAAAGATCTAAACATAACACCTTTTAAATCTAAAATTAAAACCTGCAGACAAAATCCTTCTACACTTACAAGTATCTTGCCAATGATTTTTCAGACATGTAATAGAATAAGGCGAAGAAAAGTGATAGGTTCCACGCAGTCAGTGATATATAACTTCAATTGTTAAAGGGCAAGAGTACATAGCTATACATTTTCGCCACTAATTTCATAAAAATAAAAAGTTCTCCTTAAAATCATTAAACGTTATTTATTTACAGTTGAACACATGATCATTATGTTTCTATACATTTTACATTTGAAAAACAACAGTAAGTCATAATAATAACACAAAGTAGGCATGACGCTTTTCCGAACTTTCAATGTATATTTCAGTTAGACGTGCTCAATGAACCAAGAAAATCATTTCATTGTTGAGTATTTAAAATTTTAAATAATGGTCAATTTATATTGGTTCATCAAGCGCTTCAATGTATAAAAAAACCAAATCGTTTCCGCGAATGTCGTAGTGGTGTCGAAGTTACATGTCAATTTAAATGTGTCAGCGCTCAAAACCACATATTGTCATGGGTCTTGAATAAAAATATTTTTCTACAACTATTGAATAATTCATTAATTATTATCGATACGTTTTTGAACAAGTAATAGGGCTCATTACTCACGGTCTTGGGTAATAATTCATTACTCAATGGGCAAGGGCCAATCACAAGGCTTCATATTCATTATTTGACAGTTTTTGTGGAGCAATCCCAAAAAACGATTTAAAATTCAAAAACATCGCGTGTGCCATAATTCAATTCAATCTGTCATAATAAGTAGGTTATCAATTTTGCCGAAAGTAAAAAAATGTCACTTTTTCGTACTCTCCTATAGACTCGAATTTTCAATTTCCCTAGTGTGATTCATGATCTCATCAAATGCAATTCTTCCTCCTTTCATAATGGCATAGTATGGATCTTTAACTCATATATTAAAAAAGGACTGTTTAAAGATTTCGTGTATCACTATAACCCCTAGCTAAAAATTTAAATCTCCAAGAAAAATTCATAAACTGAGGAGCAATATGCTGTTCTTAAAGTATCCACAACTTTTTCGGAAGTATGGGAGGTTTAAAAATGACACCAAACGTTTTTAAGTCAAAATACCTCTTTAAAAGTTAAATATCTCAGAAACTATGGTACTTGCGCCTAAAATGTTATGAAATCAAAAATAAAATCATCGATGATGAGCTAAAAGTCTTTTTTAAATTTTTTCTCCTGCTCAAAAAACAAAGAAGTTACGACAGATACAATGTGCGTCACCGCAGTTTTCCCTAAAAATCTCACCAATACTTTCAGCACATTTACCTTAAAGTAAAACTTCCTGTTGAGTGATCGTAGAAAAAGAATAGTATTCTACTAGCATGTAATATCTACAACTGACTCGGATGAATTACGATACTCGCCTTCGGCTCATGCTGTAAACATCATCCTCTTGAGTAATAGCCATCATTACACGTTTGTTGAATAATATATTTTTCAAAAAACTGTTTTTATTACTTCTCAAGACATATACTACTTGGAAAATATAATGACATGTGACATGACCGTTGGGCAAAAAAAGGCCCTTATCTACCCTTGTCCTTTTTATAAAAAACTAATTCCTACCATTGGCACCCGACTCGGCCAAAGTGTGTTTGTTTTTCCTAAGGTCTCAAAATCTATGAGGTCAGCGCACGCGACCCCACGTGACCCATATTCATATTCATATCTATCATTACAAATATTGTTTTGAAAATATTAGAAAATTTATATTCACACCTTATTGACTGACTCTCTGCAAAAGTATACTGTTTATGCAATATTATTTTCCAATGTTAATAAATACTGATTTTATAATATTGAAAAGTCTACATTTACGTCACGCTATATGTTGGACCTCCCCCCCCCCCCCCCCAACTAGCACTCTCAAAGAATTATGATATTATAATATAAATTCAATCATAAACATCACAACGAGAAAATAAACAAGAGAAATAACTGTATTACAGGACTAAGACCTCAGATAAGCCAGCAAATTATGTTTGAAGTTGGTCAGTACTATTTTTAACAATACTAGGTAGGTTGTTGTATTCATTAAGACCCTTGAAAAATAATGTGTTCTTGATTTTTTTAAATTCGTTTTACCAATATAGAAATTGTTATAGTTTCTAGTGAAATGTTTATGTACTTGATAATTAAATGTAATATTTTCATTAAGATAACTTGGAAGCATTCCATTTATAATTTCGAATATCAAAATCATTGTAAAATAATTCCACCTTTGCCTGACCGAGAGCCAGTCGAGTGTTTTAGCATCAAATTAACAGGTGTAAACCTGTTACACTTGAGAATCATTCTCATTCCCCTGTTCTGTAGTTTTTGGACTGCTGATATACAATTACTATCCAATAGATACAAAATACTAGCGCAGTAGTTAAAATGTGGTTGTATTACTGTCTTAAAAACTGTTATTTTAGTGTATATAAAGACAATTTATTTGAAATTCGAGAAAAGAGATAGAGTTCTTTTGATATTTTCTTGTATATATACGTAAAATGATTTTTTAATGTAAGTGTATTATCTATTATTATACCTAAGTATTTAATTTCATTTACTATTTCAACGTTTCTGTTTTCTATTTTCAAATTAATACTGTTTATGTCGATTGAATTGTATTTGTTTCTACTGGTTATTATCATAGCTTTTGTTTTATAAACATTAATTTTTAATTTATTCGTCTGCATGTATTGTTCAATTTTAGTAAGCTCCATATTCATTAAATCAATAGCTACATTAAGATCATTACTACTAATTGCAATGAGTGTATCATCTGCATATAAATTAATAAATTCACAATTGATAATACAGTTAATTCCATTCAAGTAGATTATAAATAGAAGTGGGCCTAGTACACTTCCTTGGGGTACATCTGTTTCAATTAGCTGTGAAGATGAGAAAATATTATTTATTTTAGTAACTTGCTTTCTGTTCAATATATAGTCATTTAACCAATAAAGCACAGAACCACCAAGACCATAATGTTTTAATTTATTCAATAGAATGGTTCTATCTATTGTTTCAAATGCCCATTTCAGGTCTATGAATACTGCCACAATATAATTCCCTATATCAAGCATTTCTTTCCATTTTGTTAAAGTTAGTTATATGGCTGTCTCACAAGAATGTTTAGCTCTGAAGCCGGACTGATTTACTACAAAAATACCATTGTTTTGAAAATAATCCACCAATTGATTATACACAGCTAGTTCCAGAACTTTTTCAAGAGGAGATAGAGTATTAATTGGCCTAAAGTTGGCAGCTTCGGTAGTATTAGGAATTTTAGGGATAGGTGTAGTTTTCAATTCTTGCGGAAATTTTCCCTGACTAAGTGACATATTAATGAAATGGAGCAAAGCAAAACCTATGACATCAAATGTGATTTTTAAAATCCTACTATTTAGTTCATATTATGTACTGCATTTATTATATAAATCTTCAATTATTTTAGATAATGGCTTAAATTCCGTTAAAGTTGAACAAACATTGTCTACATCAGGTAACCAATCTGCACTTGGTGGAATGGTACTAATTATTTCTGCAAATTTTTTAAAATATTCTGCTATATATTTTTCATCACTAACAAATACAACATCGTTTCCTATGTGAAATTTGATTTTTACATTGTCAAAAGGACTTTTTTCACATTTAACTATTTTCTTTAAGTTTTTCTACATTAGCCTAGTTATTTTTATACTTATCTATTTAATTTTCATAATATGTTTGCTTTTTTACTTTTATTGAATTCACAATTTAATTTCTTTTTACCCTATAAACTTCCCAATAATAGTCCTTCTCATGCTGCAACGAAAATTTTTTGAACAGTTTATATGCTTCATCACGATTTGCTGCCTTACCTTTGATCTCCTTATCCCACATTTCTTTTATTAGTAATGTTAATAACAGGAGCTATTTCATCAATTACCTCTTTACATTTACTATCAATTTTTTCATAAATATCATCTACATCAACAATCGTATGGCCAATCAATTTCAATAAGATTTACGCTAATTTTATCAAGATTACTAGGTACTGCTTAAATTACGGAATTTTATGTTAGAGCTTAAATTAATATTTTTATGGTTATTGTTGACAATATTTACAGTTATTACATTATGATTAGTAATGCTTGGAGCATCGTGAACTGTAGCCCTAATGTTCAGCTGGTTTGAGAGAACATAGTTAATTATTGTTTCACTTACGTTTGTGCACCTAGTTGGCATGTTAATAAGTTGATCTACACCATATTTCATGCTTTATTTTATTAATATAAAATCCGTTATCACAATAGTTAATATCAGAGATGTTTCGAGCAAACTTTCCACATTTGATAAAAGTCTGTAAAAGTCATGTAAATAATATAATTGTATGCACTTATTTAGAATCACAAAGAAGCTTGCATCATCACGAATCGGATTTCAACATAAAATAGCCTATCAATATACCCAATGGAAAGTTAGAAGGAAAACTTCCTGGAAACCTGAAAACTCCGAAAGTTTCCAGGAAGTTTGCCTTCTAACTTTCCATTAGGTATATTGATAGCCTATTTTATGGTGAAATCTGATTCGTGATGATGCAAGATTCATTTTGATACCAAATAAGTGCATACAATTATATTATTTATATGACTTTTACAGACTTTTATCAAATATGGAAAGTTTCCTCGACCCATCTCTGGTTAATATTGAAGTCTCCTAATAAAATAAATCATTGTTGCTTGTGAAGTTCTCACATAACATTTCTAAGGCATCAATTAGAACCGCATGGCTGGCACTTTGTGAGTGGTAAAGAACTCCTAAGTTGTATTTAATGCCATGTAAGCACACTTTAATAACTAAACTTCAGTAAATACTATCTAGTATCAAATTTTGTATCACTGCAAAGTTTAATCCACTTTTAATATAAATAAGTATTCCACCAGTATACCTATTCGAAGAGTTAAGCAGCTTTCTCCTACAAATTCGCTGGTTGCTAGTAGCCGCGAACGGGTCGCTGCTACCGAGTCACCAAGGCTTTGCCAATGCAATTTAATGAGACTGTTCTCCTACAAGCTACTAACGTCCAAATTCGCGGCGATTTAAGTTAGTTTTTAATAATAATAATAAAATTAATTTATTCATGAAAAGAAAACATACACGTTTACTTTACATAAAAAGGTCATGGAGTCAATTTAAAATTGGTTTTCATCTTGACCAAAACGAGAGAGTAATGTGCATAACTACGGAACAAAATGGTTATAATTACAAAGGTGAGACATTATATATATATGGATATAATTCAAAGGATATTGGTATACTTTTGTGTATGAAAGAAAAATAAAAATATACTGATTGAAATTGAATATTTAAAAAACTATTTGAAATAATCCATTTTTTATTAATTGTGTGATCTTCCTTTTTAGACTAGCGAAACTATTATTCTTCAGCTCTTTGGGAATTTGGTTATAGATGTTAGCTGCCTGATAGGTGAAACTTCTTTTGTAGTACTCTATTTGATGTATAGGTACACTTAATGTAGTGTCTCGATCTCTTGTTTCCACTGAATGGGCTGTTGCTCTTTTTTCAATTTTTTGTCTAAGATATAATGGCGTATTAAGCTGAATTACACTATATATTATGCAACAGAGATGAATCCATCTTCTTGTTTTCATATTTAAGCAATCTAATCGCTTGAGATAAGGACTTATATGTTCTCTATATGGTAAGTTTAAAGAGTAGCGAATACATGCATTTTGAACCGTTTATAGTCTGTTTGACAATTTCACCGTTAGACAGGGACCATACACTGCATCACAGTAATTTAAGCGCGACAGCACCAGTGATTCACGCAATTTAAGTTTAGCTTCTTGTGATATATAATCTCGAACTTGATAGAGACCTTTTAATGTTATGTACGCTGATTTGCATAAATTGGCAACATGTTTATCATAGCTTAGTTGATAATCCATGAGGAGACCCAGGTTATTAGATTGTTGACTTATGTTAATAGTATCATTGTTCATTTTTATATTAGGTATGGTATGTGATAGTTTCTTTGAGTGTTTATTTCCATAAATCATGGCGACGGTCTTTTGTGTATTTATTTTAAGCCCATTTTTTGTTGTCCATATGAATATGTTGTTTAGTTCCTGATTTATGATCTCTATTGAATCACATATGTCTTTAGGGTAAAAACTGTATAGAAGTTGTATGTCATCTGCATAAAAGTGTAGTGTACATTTATCAGTTGCCTTGATTATATCAGAGATGAATATGTTGAAAAGCAGTGGACAGCCTTGAGGTACTCCTGACAAAATTACAGCATCATCTGAAAGTTTGGTTCCTTTTTGATCTTTTAGTTCAACTTTTTGCGATATATTAATGAGATAGTGGTTAAACCATTTCCCTGCTGTGTCCTTGATGCCTTAGTAATGTAGTTTGGATAGCAATAGTTCATGATCTATACTGTCAAAAGCTTTTGACATGTCCAATAGTATTACCACAGTAATCATACCTTTGTCTGTACTGGTGATATCATCATTAATTTTTAGTAAGGCAGTGGTGGTGCTGTAATTTTTCCTGAAGTCTGATTGACTTGAGAGTAGTATCTTTTGTTTCTCTGAATATTCTGTTACTTGCTGGTGTACAACTTTTTCGAGGATTTTAGAGCCAGGTGGTAGGATGCTGATAGAACGGAGATTATCTAATTCATGCGAATTATCCTTTTTTGCTATTTTCCAACAGAGCGGTAGTTTGCTTATTTCTAGGGAATAGTTAATTATATGACATATTTCATTTCGGCAGTATGGTAGACATAATTTTAACATCGGACTTGTTACACCATCCAGCCCTAAGGCATTGGATTTTATTCCCTATCGGAAATTCTCAACTTCTTCAGTGCTAACTGATTGAAATTTAAAATTTTCTCTCTCCTCAATCCTGTCATTAAGAAATGATGTCTTTAGAAGAACGTACTACCGGGCGTCAAAATGACGCGACACCAATTTATTTCTCAGGGGGCGCCAGTCGCGTATTACAATAATAATAATAATAATAATAATAATAATAATAATAATAATAATAATAATAATAATAATAATAAATAATCTTTATTGCATTAAGTACACATAGAAAATAGAGTATACATAACACAAAAGGGAGTTGTTCGTTATAAACGTTCTTCCACAATCCCTACAGAAATACATATTATATAAATAGTAAACATAATATTAGTTGTAATAACTGTCACAAATTAAAACTTTAAGTGTGGGTATTAGTAAAGGTACTAAAACTTATCATTAAATCATTAAAATATCAAAAATTATAAAAACAAAAAAAAAATTCACAAAATTACATAATAAATTGTAGTTTAAGACGTGTCACTAATTTGGTGAGAAATTATGGCTTGCTTGTATTTAACTTTGAAAGTATTTGGTGTATAGCGAGTTAATAGATTTAAAAATGTAGGATTATTTAAATAATTGACTGAGACATAACTAAATGAACATTCAAATTTAGAGGTGTTATGTTGGTATATGCTAAATAAGTCGTTGTTTCTTAGGTTTAGTTGATGTATATTTCTTCTAGGAATTAATAGCTCATATAAATATTCAGGACTCTTAGATGTAAATATTTTCATAAGGAATACTCCAAATAAATATTGATGTCTATATGCAATTTTCATATGTTTATGGTCATTATATATAGGGGTGTTACGTGATCATATTTTTTTGTTAGGTATACAAAACGCATACATGCATTTTGAGCCACTTGCAATTTGTGTTTGCAGTCGGCGTTTAGAAAGTTATAATACATTGGCAAACAATAATCGAACTGGGGAAAAATTAGAGACTCAATTAACCTGTATTTGATATTTTCAGGGAGTAAAAGTTTAAATGAATATAAAGTTTTTAACTTCATATAACATGTCTTTAATTTGTTTCTAATATGCTGTTCAAAATTCAAATGGCTGTCAAATATTACTCCCAAATTTCTAACATGTTCTTTGATAGGTATTTCTATGTTGTTTATGTGAATAGTAGAGAAGTTATATTGAGTGACTTTAGTTAGAGTTCGTTGATTACCAGCGAACATCACACAACTTTTATTGGCATTGAGAATCATGGCTTGGTCTCGTGACCAATTTGATATGCTATCTAAGTCTTCATTTAGATGTCTTAGTGCGATATTAGTATCAGATGCAGCAAATGACATGGTCAATTGTACATCGTCTGCATAAAGATGAACGTTACAGTGTTGAAGTACGTTTGGCAGATCTGAGGTATATATAGAGAACAATATGGGACCTAAAATGCTTCCTTGGGGGACACCTATGGCAGTCGCCATATTACTCAACGACCTACTACCTTCTATATCTACAACTATTGATCTGTTCTTTAGGTAATCTTCGAACCAGTTGCAAAATAAGATGTCTAGTCCAATATAGTGTAGTTTAGCCAATAGCATTTCGTGATTTATTAAATCAAATGCTTTACTATAGTCCAGTAGGACTAAGCATGCAGCTTTTGACTGGTCTATGGCTGTTGTTAGATCGTTCGCTACCTTAGTGAGTGCAGTGCATGTGCTATAATGTGACCTAAAACCAGACTGTGATTTTGGCAGAATGGTATTATTCTCTATATGACACAACAGCATTTTGCATACTATTTTTTCTGCGATTTTTGATAAGACAGGTAATAAATGAATTAGTCTTAAATCGTTGTACTCCACTGGATTTGGCTTTTTCGGCAGTGGCTTTATTATTGATATTTTCCATAAGGATGGGAATATACCTAATTGTAAGGAATCATTTATAATTTTTGTAATAATGTCAGTAACGAATGGTAAAATAAACTCAATCATTGTTAAGCTGATATTATCAGCCCCCATTGCTCGGGATTTAATCTCACTTACTGCTTTGCGAACATCTTCTTCTTGTACTACAGTAAAAGTAAATGGGTGGTTATCAGAAATTATGTTATTTTTATAGAATAATAACTGTTCATTATTAACTGGCTGTATGTATTGACTCATATCATTGGTTACCCTGATTAATTCATTTGGATCTTTTAAATGATGCGGTAAGTCCATATTTCCATTGTTGTGTACGCCCCACTGCCTAAATTTAAGCCACATTTGTTTTGAATTTTTATTTATTTTATTAATTTCAAACTGCATGTATGCCTTTTTTTTCATTTTTAATCGCAATGGATAGATAGTTTTTTAAGTCTATGTAGTAATTTTTATCTACTTCACTTTTTGTGCGTTTATATTTATTAAAAGCCTTGCGTTTCAATTTTATAATTTCTTTTATCGTGTTTGTGATGTATGATCGATAAGAATATTTAAGTCTTACTGTCTTTAATGGTGCGTGCTTATCGAACACATTAATAACTAGTTCATTGAAAATGTCAATGCGTTCGTTAATATCTCTGATATTATTTAGGGCATTCCACTGAATTTGCTGCACGTCAGATTCAAAATCGCGAATATTAAAATATGAAAAGTCTCAATATCTAATGAGCTTATTTTCCTGTTTTTCAATATTACCCCGTTCTTCTACCTCCCAGGCGGGTTCGAGATAAGATGTACTTTGGTAGCCGAGTAATGGACCAAGGCTGCACTACCACAGATCGGAAATGACGCTCTCTCTGGACTCGAATTCCCTCGTTAGGGGTTTAGGCACCTCTTAATTTCCTGAATTTTTGCATAAAAAAATCCCAACCGAAGAATTTCTCTGCGGAGGGATTAGTTTTGGTACACGGAAACCACGTTTTGGTCCATTAATAACGGAATCTGTTTCTCAAAAAACGCATAAAAAAATCCCTATCAAACCTCCGTAAAGCAACCAGAAGGTCGAAAGTTAATTGAATTAACTCGACACATCCGGCTTTCTATACGAAAGTTCCAGGGATTATAGACCGTCAACAGGCCTCAAGATCAATTAAGAAACAATAGTTCAAAGAATCCGTTTATTTAACAGAATTGGTTATACAAAATTCTCAAGATAAGAATCGTGCCTTCCCCAATCAAGGTAGTGACTTTCAGACCATACAAGCGAGAGCGCTCACGCTAACGTTCGATTGGGTAGAAAAGATTCATACATACCTTCTCAGAATCAAAATGCGAGCTTTTAGAATCATTTCAGACTCTGGGTAAATGAATAATTAAGGCTGACTGAAATTAACTTAAAAAAGTTTTACTAATTGAATTTAGTTTCGCTAGAGACTACTTAGCTTTAAAGTTCTTGTATCGTGGAGATTCACGTACTCAAACACATTCAGAGGACTTATTACTGCGTAAGTTGAATGGCGTTCGATCAGTCCACGACTTACTAACCCTTATCACAGTCGTTCAATATTATCGATACGACAGCTACTCACCTTCGAGCGACTTTTAGGCAGAATTGAATTTTTGGATTTTTATGCACAAGGCGTTTTCCTCTATAACTTTGTCATTTGAAAAGCCCTGTTATTGGCTTTTCTACCATTGCTTTGTCTGGACCACTCAACGCGCTCGACCAAATTGTGAGCCGCTGAGTCAATCCAAACTCTTTCCATGCGAGAAACCGGCCTTGTATATGTGCATTGATTTTTATCAATTTTTGCTTATCGGCACTACGCCAGCTTTGTCAAAATCTTCTATTCGGCCTTTCGGATGCAGTGCATCGCTAAAATTTTATGCTCATACTTTAGAATTGGGCTTTCAATGACCGTACCTCAAAGGTCAATGTCTTTGGTGGAGGAATAAAAAATATTTTAAAGTATATTTTCGTGGTACTTTTTAAACTGACTTTGTGGTACTTTTGAAAAATCTATTTTAAGACCAATTTTAGCGTACTTTTGAAAAATCGATTTTCGAGCCAAATTTCAAGGTACTTTTGAAAAACTAATCTGCGGGTGAAATTTTGGCGTACTTTTGAAAAATCGATTTTCAAGCCAAATTTCAAGGTAATTTTGAAAAATTAATCTGCGGGTGAAATTTTGGCGTACTTTTGAAAAATCGATTTTCAAGCCAAATTTCAACGCAGTTTTGAAAAATTAGTCTGCAAGTGAAATTTTGGCGTACTTTCGATAAATCGATTCTTGAGCCAAACTTTGTCGCCCTTTCAAAAATATTATTTTTCAAAGTCCAATTTGTGGTACCTTTGAAAAAGTATATTATTCATAAATCTTTGTCATTATATACTTCTGCTCTTATATCCAGAACCAAAAACATTTTTCTAAGTGAAAATTCGGTGTTTCTTCGAATTTTCACCTAGTCATTTCCAACGCCTTATAGAACCCAAAACGGTCCTTATGGACTGGTCTGTGCCTCTGCAGACTCTTAAAAATGTCTTTAAATGAAATTTTTGCCTAAGTCGAATTTTGATCATGTCTTCAACTTAGGACGATTTTGGAGAGTTCTACAACATTATCACACTTTATGTCTGATGTAACTTTGATAAAATATGTGTTTACATTGTTGGGACTAAAATTTTCGGTCGATACCATTTCCTTCTTTTTATTGTTTATCATTCACCATTTCCTCATGTTTCCCCAAAACTGTTTCGAGTCTTTAACGCTTGATTTTAATTGTTGTTCATAATACTGCTTTTTTTCAATTTTAATAGCCCTGTTTACATAGTTTTTGATTTCACAGTAGTGTTGTTTATCATTTGCATTTTTTGATTGTTTATATTTTTTGTGCACATTATCACGGTATTTCAGCATGCACTTAATATTGTGGGCCATCCATGGTGCTTTCGATTTTTTTTTATTGCCGTCTGTATAGGGTGCGTAGAAGTCTTATAAGTGATAGTAAACACTCGTTGAAGTAATTAACTTTATCATCTATCGACTCAAGATGATATATGTCCCCAATTCATTTTCTCTGCATCTTCTTTAAACTTAGCTATGTCAATGTTTTTAAAATTCCGATAAGTTCGATTATTTTCTTCCTGCTTGAGGTCAAATTGGAGTTCTGCATATATTAGTTCATGATCAGACAAATTTGCCATATCCATCGTGCCAGCATCTATGCATGTCCAGTATTTGTTTATGCAAATGATATCCAGAAGCGTTTCTGTTGTGGCAGTTATGCGTGTAGGCTCTCCGAGTAATTGATGTAGGTTGTAAGTTTCAAGTAGTGTGTGAAAGTGTTCTGTTTCCTTGTTATGAATCAATAAATCCTCATTTATATCTCCCATGCACAGAATGTAATTATATCTAAAACATGTCTGTTAGACTTTCTTTTAATTCTACAAAAGATATCTGTCTATGAGGTCTGTATATAATACCAACAGCTATTTCTCTTTTATCATAGGTACATTCAGTCCACATCTGTTCTAGTCCATTTTTGTTATTTGTAGCCTGTTTGTTGATCTTGCATTTAAACTGTGTCTTTGCATATAAAGTACTCCGCCACCTCTATTTTGTCCCCTATCTAGTCTTGTGAGTGTATATCCTGGTATGCAATATAAGTCGCTTTTATATTCCGGTGTAAGCCATGTTTCACTGATTCCAATTAGGTCAAAGTTATGATTCAGTACATTGTTTAAACTCCCAAAATTTGTTTTCTATTGATCGTATGTTTATGTGGCCAATGCGCATATTTAGATTGTCATTGTTTTTCCTTTGTTCTCTTTTTAGTTGCTATGCTTCTTCTGTTTCTAAATATTCAATTTTTCTGCTTTGGTTCTTTAAAATTCCTCTATAACATGGACAATTGCTGTCGTATGCTGAGTGTTTTATATCTAATTCTATGTTCAAATTCTTTATTGCTTTGATACAGTTGATGCATTTTACTGACTGTGATTCACATTCCAAGGAACTGTGTCTGTCTGCGCAGTTGGGACACGCTATATCCAGTTTTTGATTGTGGTTCTAGTTTATGCTTTCTAAAAAATAACTTTTTTAAGGTATGTATATATTTTTGTTTAATTTATATCAATAATGTTATGATTAAAGTTTAAGAATTACAATAGGGCTGTTATTAAACTATTTTTGGTAGGTACTTTCTTAAATCCGTGGAGAAAAAATAAGTATTTTAACAGCAATGGATGAATTTACTGAGGAAAATGATGAGCAACTTATTCATCTTGTGAGCAATCATCCAGAAATATACAATCCTAAAAACCAATCATATAAATTGACATTAAAAAAGACGTTACATGGAAAGCGATCGCAGAATAAAAGTGGTAAGTTTTTTTGTAATAAGGTTTATTAAACACAATTGTACATAATTAAGAAACTGAAATATAAACTTTAAATTTGTTTATCCTTTAAAGAGCCTTCCTTGGCGAAGTAGTCTGTAAAGCGACTTCGTACCTGAAAATTTTCCTTGCAAGCAAAGCCCCCTGTTCCTTCATATTTTGAGTAGGAATTGGAAAAGACATATCCTCTTGTTTACTCTGACTGTTGTGCACATATTCATTACGTAACATATTGTGTAAACAACAAGAAACAAAAATAATTAGGTCCACTGTTGAAGGTTTCACGTTAATCGGAGTAAAAAAAATTCTAAATACATGGCAGAATATACCAAAAGCATTTCAGTAACTCTTCTAGCACGAGAAAGTCTGTAATTAAAAACTGCTTTGTTATTATCATTCGATGTTTGTTTTTTCGGGTAGGGTTTCATAACATTTGTATGAAGTTTAAAAGCATCATTTCCATGAATAATGTGAGGAAGAATAATGTTTTTTGAATATAACAGTAATGATGGTCCAGGAAAATTAAATTTGTCTTTGTAAATTTCTTTACCAATTTGAGATTTGGCAAAAATTCCTGCATCACCCTCTTTACCATAGGATCCAATATCCACAACCATAAATTGATAAAGCAGCATCAACAATAGCCAAAAGCACTATTGAAAAATAATTTTTATAATTGGAAAAAAGAGAGCCGCTTTTATCTGGACACATAATTCGCACGTGCTTGCCATCAATGGCACCGATAACATTGGGGAAATGCCACAGGTTCCAAAATTCTTTTGCCTTTTCTTTTAAAATTATTTCTGAAGGAGGTGGAAGGAAAATTGGCTTCAACTTTTCACACATACTTTTCAAGACTATTGGCACAAATACGCTTATGTAATTGTGGCTTATCCGGAATGCGAAAGATAAGGATCTGTATGACTCCCCAGTTGCAATAAACCTGTAACAAAATTTGTATGAACTTTAAATTTTGTGTCGTAACAGTTTTGGAAACTATTAACAAACACATTTTTCAGCTGCATCTTGCAAAAAAAGATGGAAAATATATGTGACAATTATTATAAATAAAAAAAGAAGGCTACGAAGACAACTGGAAGTGCTGGATCTGGAAAGCGGAGAAGAAATTCAGTTCTGGATCAGTTAGGTTTTTTGGAGACGGTGGAACACGAAAGGCAGTAAATAATCTTTTCTTCAAACAATACTTTATTTCTTTTATGTATTGCTATTCTATTTTAGATTGGTGACGAGTAATGAGCTTATAGTGATAAATCTTCCGATGAAAGTATGGAAGCTAATGATACACACACGCCTACTGTATCTCAACATCCAACAATTTCAAATGAAATTAATAAATCAAATTTATCTTCTGTAAGCAATGAAACGGAGTTTCCCCTAAAAAAACGGAAGAAAGATCTTAGCTCTGACATTCTGAAGGCAATAAACTGAAGCACTTTAGAAAGAGAAAATTTAATACAAAAAATTACTGCAGTTCTTCCTACACCACCTGCACCTCTCGAAGATGAAATTGATTCACTTTTCAGAAGTCTCACAATGACACTTAAAGCTTTTCCACCACTACTAAGAGCGGAAACGAAAAGGAAGATTTTCCAAATAATTACAGATGCAGAGATACAATTACTAAGTCGTCAACCCACTTCTTCATGATTGTCCACCTATTCGTGTGAAACCAGTACACCACTTTCTCTTGCAACTGGGATCAACAAGATGTACCATCGGGATCTGCCACATCACAATATTTTGCAAATTTTCGATCTGAACTCATAACTTTTTTTTTTGTTTTAAGTTGTTAATAAAATTAACAGTTAAGTTGTTAATAGTGTAGTTGTTACTTTAATTTTTTCTATTAATGCATCTTAAGATTAGTATTTCTGTATACTTAATTTAGAACACTTTCAATAACATCACTAAATAAGTAATTAGACCGATTTCAAATAGGTAGTTACCTCAATGTTACCGCCAATTTTTCTGATGGTGTTATAGGATTCTTCACACGATCGCAAGATGTCAGTAGAACATCATTCTTTATAAGATTCAGTACATAATTAAACTGATATCGTGAAATACGAAAAAATTCTTTAAATTTCTTTTCATTATCTTTTAGATGATTTTTTATTAAAACTGATTGAAATCCTTCTGTCTGTCTGTTTTTAAACATAGGCAATTCTTTCTTCCTGCGTCTCTCATTTTCTAGAGTCAAGAGTAAAAGCAAATTTTCCTCTTGAGCCTGGTAATATAATAACATTAAAATGAGTGTCTTTTGTGGCAGCTTGCTGGCCTACTATTAAGGATTGGCGGTATCCAGGAAGGAAAATATAGAGAGTTAGGGAACTAAACCCGTAACTGTCAATATTGATAGAGTTAAGCCGGCATATTTAATGACAGATGTTTGTGATGTCACTGCTCTATCTTCTAATATATTATCCCTGAACAAAATGTTATATTTACTTTTACAAATGAATAATATTTATTATTATCTTTGTTAACAATCTTAAAAAACTTTTAAATATATGCATAAAAACTACAAGTTCTAAATTTATTATAGAAGAAAATTAACCATCAACTTCTATATCTTTCTATTAATATTCATTTTTCACGTGTTTTACTGTAAGATATTCGCCAGCGACTACAAATACTGACGTGTATAGGAGAACAGTGCATTCTTTAGCGACTTGGTAGCCACCCATTCGCGGCTACCAGCGACCAGCGAATTTGTAGGAGAACGCTGCTTTACACTGAACTATGTTATATTCAGGAATTCTCAGCTCCACTTCTTCAAAATTATCCGTAATTCTCGTCTCGCTAAGCAACACGATTTGCGAATTATAGCATATTATCTCATTATTGAAAAATTCATATTTATAGTGTGAGCATCTTTGTCATCCCGTATGCTCTTTGATGATACAACTGTCAATAATATGTTGAATTGACTTATTATTATAAGCTAGCAACACCTATTGTGTTAATAGAAAATCAAGTTAGTTTTGATCTTGTAATAGTTGTCAGTCAAAATAATTTTTATGAATTTATTGTTGTCTGTCTTCAAATTTATGTTTTAGTGTAGCTGTTGGCTGTGTATTTACTAACAACAACTTTGTGGTATTTTTTATTTTGTTTTATAGACATATAAAATAGGAAAACGATTGTTAGCCATCTGGGAATCGATGCTGATTACCTGCCAATTTTGAAAATAACAAATTCTACTATCAGATTTTAAATCGTATATTTTTACAATCTTTTATTTAATTTGCCTTGTATGCGTGTTAGTATGTTTAGGTGGATTCTTGCAAGTGAATTTTGAACCACTTCACGACATCCAATTGAGCTGAAATTTTGCATACACATGTAGTTCTGGTGACAATACAATAATATGGTACCAAAAAGTGTGTTTTTTAGTTTTAACATTATAATTTGATCGCATAGTGTATCCATTCAGACGTATTCTAAGAAATGGCGAAAGATCCGGTTTAAACTATAATGAATATAGAACTAATTAAGACGTAACTAAAAATTTAAAAACTAAATTAAATGTAAAAAAACTTTTTAAAAATAAACTTTTATTATTATTTAGGTGTACTAAAATGCAAAAAAAAAAATTGTCTTAAAAGCTTGTCGGGAGAATTGTAAAAAAAAGTACGACAAGCTTTTAAGGCAATTAATTTAATTTATTTTATTTTTTTCGTTTTAATATACCTAAACAATAATGAAAGCTTGTCTTTAAAAATTTTTTTTACATTTATTTACTGTGAGCATATAAGTAGCTAACCATGAAAAACATAATTTAGTTTTTTAAATATTTTTGAAAAAAAATGAGAAACTAAAAAAATATTGAGATCAAATAATAAAAAAAAAATTAATTGCTAATTTTTACGATCTTTTTCATCTCTGGCAGAAACATAACAAAATCTTAAATATATTTAAAAAAAAAATGAGAAACTAAAAAAATATTGAGATCAAATAATAAAAGAAAAATTAATTGCTAATTTTTATGATTTTTTTTCATCTCTGGCATTCAGAAACATAACAAAATCACAAAATCTTAGTTTATATAATCTTCTACATTACCTGATCGGCAATGTTTTCACGGTTGTTCTCGCATTTACACATTTCTGTGCAATATAAACTATTTGTAGAGTACTTACAAGGAGGCACAAACAATAAGTAAATTCTGGTTTATTTGGAGCATATTAATAAGCACATCACTACAACATAAGCATGTTTCATCACTTTCCCAGCAGTAATTCGAAGTATATGGTGATTTGGATGCGGCTTTGTATCTTGGCTACACTCCATATACTCTAAACGAATCCTAATAAGCAGAGCAAGTTTCAAAGCTTTTCTGGTAGGAGGAAGGCTTTCTTTTTGAAACCTTCACCTTATTTTGCCTATATCAGATGTTGTGGGTTATGAATGTACAACTGAAAAACCAATTCGTTTATCATACTGACGTTCAATACTTCAGTTTTCCTAACTTCTAGAACGCATTTTCATCAGTTTTGCCTAAAATATTCCAACAGGAACTTTTACCTTCTGTTGAGAAACTTCTTATTATATCTACGGCAAAAAGGTAGTCGCGAAAGTACAAAAGGGTATACATCAGTTTTGCCTAAAATATTCCAACAGGAACTTTTACCTTCTGTTGAGAAACTTCTTATTATATCTACGGCAAAAAGGTAGTCGCGAAAGTACAAAAGGGTGTAGCAGAATTAGCATGGTAAAATGGCCCCAGAAGCGTTTGGGCCTAATTCGGTGTCAGTAGATTGACAATAGGAAAAAAAATGTTTTCCTCGAGTTTTAGCCCCCCGTCGCCACGGGTAACCCCTGTACCCCAATAAACATGACATTTCGTTTTCATTTTTTATCTCTGCAAGTTGTGCATTAATTATTATGAAAAAAATAGACGATGTACTTAAATGCATCTTAGGAAAAAAAATCAGCTGATTTTGCTGCCTCCTTCGAATAAAAAAAAAATATTTAAAAATTAGAATATTTATTTTTTCATGAAAATAATGATTCGCATACACAAAACTTTTACCAAAAATACATTGTTATGAGTAGTTTATTGTAAATTTTTTTCAAATTTTTAAAGCGGTGCGCATTGTTTAATGGTGCTTAACGTTGAAAATGTCTGGCGAACCTGACCAGTGTATTCGTATGTATTTGGACCCGCTAAAACCGAATCCGAAGTCAGAATTGTCAGATTGGCTCGTTTTTCACCCCCCCCCCCCCCCCCAAATAAAAAGGGTCTGTCCGATGGACCAGACTAGTATATTCTTATGTATTTGGACCTGCTGAAACCGAATCCGAAGTCAGAATTGTCAGATTGGTTCGTTTTTCACCCCAACCCCAAGGAACACCTCCAAAACAAAAACAAAGTGGTCTGTCCGGCGGTGTATCCTCATGTATTTTGATCTTTTGAATCCGGATTCGAAATTAGAATTACAGATTGGCTCGTTTTTCACCCCCCAACCCCGAAAAACACACCCCAAAAAAATGGTCTGTCTGGTGGACCATACCAGTGTATCCTTATGTATTTAAATCCGCTAAAACCGAATCCAAAGTCAGAATTGTCAGATTGGCTCGTTTTTCACTCCTGACTCCAAAAAAACACCCCCAAAATAAAAAAAGTGGTCTGTCCGGTGGACCATACCAGTGTATCCTTACCAAATTCTTAAGCATACACTGGTATGGTCCGCCGGGTTGACCATTTTATGGGGGGGTTGGGGATTAGAGGTGAACACGAGCCAATCTGACAATTCTAACTTCGGATTCGGTTTCAGCGGTCCAAATATATAAGGATACACTGGTATGGTCCGCCAGACAGACCACTTTCTTTGTATTGGGGGTGTTCTTTAGGGTTCCTTGTGAAATACGAGCAAATCTGACACTTCTGACTTCAAATTCGTATTTAGCAGGTCAAATTACATAAAGATCCACTGGTATAGTCCGCCGGACAGACCATTTTCTTTTTGTTTTGGGGTTGTTTTTTGGGGTTAGGAGTGAAAAACTAGCCAATCTGACAATTCTGATATCGAGTTCGGTTTTAGCGAATTTAAATAAATAAGGATACACTGGTATGGTCCGCCGGACAGATCATTTCTTTGGAGGATGTGTTTTTGGGGGTGAAAAACGAGCCAAACTGAATCCGGATTCAGAAAGTCAAAATACATAAAGATGCACTGGTATAGTCCGCCCGACAGACCACTTTGTTTTTGTTTTGGGGCTGGGAGTGAAAAACGAGCCAGTCTGACAATTCTGACATCGGATTCAGCAGATCCAAATACATAAGAATACACTGGTCTGGTTCGTCGGACAAACCGTTTTTTTGGCTGGTGTGTGTTTTTCAGGGTTGGGGGTGAAAAACGAGCCAATCTGTCAATACTAACTTCGAATCTGGATTCAACAGGTCAAAACACATAAGGATACACTGGTATAGTCAGCCGGATAGACCACTTTGTTTTTGTTTTGAATCTGACAATTCTGACTTCGGATTCGGTTTCAGCAGCTCCAAATACATAGGAATATAATGGTCTGGTCCACCAGACAGACCATTTTTTTGGAGGGGAGGGGGGGTGTTTTTTGGGGTTGGGGGGTGAAAAACGAGCCAATCTGACAATTCTGACCTCGGATTCGGTTTCAGCGGATCCAAATACATACGGATTCACTGGTCTGGTCCGCCGGATAGACCACATTTTTTTTTGTGTGAATTAAAGTTTCAATGGTTAAGCACCACTAAACAATGCGTCGTGACAGTTTTTATTTTTTTTAATTATGGCCCACCGCTCCAAAAAATTTGAAAAAAATCTACAATACACTACTCATAACAATGAATTTTTTTTTATTCGAAGGAGGCAGCAAAATCAGCTGATTTTTTTTCCTACGATGCATTTAAATTACATGTACATCGTCTATTTCTTTCATAATAATTAACGCACAATTTGCAGAGATAAAAAATGAAAACGAAATGTCATGTTTATTAGGCGACGGGGGGCCAAAACTCGAGGAAAACATTTCTTTTCCTATTG
This sequence comes from Rutpela maculata, assembly GCA_936432065.2. Taxonomy (NCBI): domain Eukaryota; kingdom Metazoa; phylum Arthropoda; class Insecta; order Coleoptera; family Cerambycidae; genus Rutpela; species Rutpela maculata. Next base: position 199,169,594 of record OW386285.2, on the reverse strand, counting down.
TCGATCTACTGATACCGAATTAGGCAAAAACGCTTCTGGGGCCATTTTACCATGCTTATTCTGCTATACCCTTTGTGGTACTTTCTGGACTACTTTTTTGCCGTGGACAACATGGGTAAAATTTATCGGAAATGAAAAAATATCTACTAACGTTTCCACTCCCAAGTATTGTCAAATTATGGATGTATATTTTTAAGTTATGGATAACTCCTAATAGTCAACACTAGTATGTGAATAATTACACCATTGATGTTTTTCTTCTTTCATCTTCGCTTTGAATCAACGATCCACTTGATTTATAATAGTCATGATACTTGCAAACTAACCTATCGTAATATGATTTTCAAACGTATACAATGTCAGAAAATGTTTCAATTGGGTCGGCAATGAGAGCAAGCAAGAACGAAGCAACTAGGCTATTCTTTTTATCGTATAACACATCCTACTCGTGCCACCTGCTTTCCCCACCACATGTACGTGGGCAGCTCCGTCTGCGGGAAATGTAAAGAATTATTTGACTCGTTTTGAAAGTATAACGAGTTAAATAATTTTAGTTATTAAAGCACGTAATAATATTACCTATACTGAACAGAGCCAACTACATTCTTCCTTTGAATAAATGGTACTGAAATTTTTAATAGCAATGATGTACGTGTTTTCTTAATAGCGCGTCAGTATTTGCTCCCTCTACTAGAGCACTGGTACACACCTTTATTGTAGGCGGTCTGTCAGGCCGTTCAAACTATGCCTGCAAAATCTTCCGATACTGTATACTTGCTTAGAGGTGAATACATAAATGTGAAATAATTCCAGACAAACAGTGCATCTTATGTTAAATATCTAAGTGGTTTTTTTTTTTACTGATTTTTGGTCTAGAATAAGAGTTGTTTTTTGTTTCAAAGGCCCAGATGTTGTACCTTTTCGACTAATAAAATCATATTGCATTGTTTTATATTCATCTCCCTGTACCTAGGAAAAGAAGCGTTAGCGAATATTATTTAGGTATTATGCAAATCACAACTTACACACTTTTTTATTTATTACGAAAATACCTACTTTCTGTATATGGTTGCCCTAATCTGGGCACGCTAATATACTAATTAGGTAAATACTTTAAAACACTCATTATTGGAGAACCAATCAAAACAACTACTCTTCTAGCTAATACTGACGAAGTATTGAATTACATGATAGGATTCTTAGCATTTTAAAGAAAAATATATATTGAAAATACTTAAATCATTTATTTACATTTAGGCATTCACACTTTTTTTATATTTATTACGAAATTATCTACTTTCTGTATATTGGTACCTTAATCGGCTAATATACTACTTAGGAAAACACTTTAAAACACTCATTATTGGAAAACCAATCAAAACAACTACTCTTCTAGCTAATACTGACGAAGTATTGAATTACATGATAGGATTCCTGGCATTTTAAGGCAAAAAAAAAATAAATATATTGAAGATGCTTAAATTATTTACTGAAATTCAGTCATTCACAAGAATTATTGAACCTTACATTCTATTTCAACTCTAGAAAAGTTGTACAAGTTTTTTCGAACTCGTTAGTTCTCATCAGTAGAGTATAGAAACATCATTCATTATTTACAAGCCTATTCTTGATTTATTTTTTACAATTAATTATTTTTTATTTATTTGCTTTTATCATGATTAGAGAATATTATTTAGGTATTATGCAAATCTCAACTTACACACTTTTTATTTATTACAAAAATACCTACTTTCTGTATATTGTTGTCCTAATCTGGGCACGCTAATATACTAATTAGGTAAATACTTTAAAACACTCAACCAATCAAAAACAACTACTCTTCAAGCTAATACTGACGAAGTATTGAATTACATGATAGGACTTTAAAGAAAAAAAAATATTGAAAATACTTAAATCATTTATTTACATTTAGGCATTCACACTTTTTTTATATATGTACAAGTAAACTAGGGAAGTATTAATATCACGTCTATGTCTGAACAAAAATAAATGTATTGCATTCTAAAACTGTATCACTCCATAATGTTTAGGAATGAAACGGTTGCTTTATAATGTAGGGCTTAGTCTATTTACGTATTATTATACTCTTCGCAAAAACGAAGAGTATATTGTATTTGATCGGCACATTTCTAAATCAGTAAATATCGCTCGTAGAGAAAAAATTTTTATATCGTTATGTTAGTGAACGAATTCTGAACAACTTTCAAAATGTCCGTCTCTCCGTCCGTCACGTTTCTTGTAAGCACGATAACTCAAGAAAGAAAAATCCGATTGTATTGAAATTTGGAGAGTAACTTAGTGTTAGCTAGAGGAAGAACCCTACTATTTTAACAAAATAGATTGGTAAATAAAAAAGTTATTAGTAATTTAAAATTTAAAAAAATATTTTTTTACATTTTTTTAAGGTTTGTAATAAATAGAAACCTTGCGAAATGTTATTTCCTATGACTATTTTTTTTTTAATACATTTTACTAATGTGTGTGTCCTAATAATCACAATAAATATTATAATGGTATGTATTACACTGATTAACAATTTTAGTAATAAGAAATGGTGGTGTAGCGGCAAGAGTTTTGTCTCGCAATCCAAAGGTAACGTCGTGCTGCAGTATCCGGACGATCATACGCATTTTCCAGATAACGGTACAACACCTTCCACTCTCGACATAGTGGTCAACAAGGGTGTGAGGAACTCCACGTCGCCGGTGGCGCTGGAGGAGCTCACATCCGACCACAATCCTATCTTCCTAGAGTTGGAAAATATGTCGAGAGAAGACATTACACGCAAAGTCACATCTTACAGGGACGCAGACTGGCGTCTCTATAAGACACACGTTAACACATACTTAACACTTACAAACAACATCACAACAGCCGCCGAGCTGGAAAATGCTGTAGGTGAGTTCACAAGGGTACTGCAGCACGCCAAACAGGGTGTTGTAACTACCATAACTATAAGTCCATACAAAGACCGACTCGACGCAGCGGTCATACAAGACATTCATGAAAAGAACCGACTAAGACGACTTTGGCAGCGAAATCGTGATGTCGACGCCAAGGCCGAGATGGGTAGACTGCAACGGCAGATCAGGACCGCCATCAACACCGCAAAAAACCGGAAATGGCGGGATAGGCTGGAAGCGCTGAATCCTCAGGACAACTCGTTGTGGAAACTGTCGAAGGCAATGAAAAATACGCGGGAAGCCATACCCGTCTTGACAAAACCAAACGGACAGACGGCTATGACAGACTCGCAGAAGGCGAATGACTTAGCTGACGATTTTCAGAACATACACAACGTACTGATACCGAACAATGTTGAACACGACCGCATCGAAAATGACATTAACGAACTAATTGGTCATGACGTCCAATTGACACGAAGAGAATTTCTAAAAGTCATGGCCAAGCCCTCGGAGGTAGCCAAGATCATACAGACCTCACCTAACAACAAAGCCCCGGGTTCAGACGGCATCGAATATAAGCTACTCTCCTCCCGAGGAAAGGTATTGTATAGTTGACGTACATTGTCAACGCGATCCTGCGACTGCAACACTGGCCCAACCAGTGGAAATGCGCCGTGGTCGTGCCAATCCTGAAGCAGAATAAGAACGCGAAGCTCGCTGGCAGTTACCGACCAATCTCGCTGCTGTCGGCGATCTCCAAGTTGATTGAGAAGGTCATCCTGATCAGGTTAGATTCTGCTCAGGATGAACTCCACATTGACGATGAGTACCAATTCGGCTTCAGGCGAAGCAGGGGCACTGTGCAGCAGGTCGTCAGGATCGTGAATGACGTCAAGGTGCAATGCAACCTCGGGAAGAGCACCGTCATGGTGCTCCTCGATGTTGAGAAAGCCTTCGATACCGTGTGGATCTCCGGGCTGCTTCACAAACTAAACGCACTGGACTTTCCTAAGCACATAACCAAACTTATTCACTCCTTCCTGTCAGATAGATCGCTGCAGGTCAGAGTGAATAATAAACTATCAACTCGGCGGGACATTCGCGCGGGCGTCCCCCAGGGGTCTTGCCTGTCACCAAAACTGTACAACTTGTACGTCTCCGACTTCCCGGAGTTCCCGAATACGAACCTTGCCAAGTACGCCGATGACACGGCCATGTATGCACATTCGCACAATACACAAGCGGCTAACATGCTGCTGAAAGCACACATGGCCCGTGTCACGGCGTATTACGACAAGTGGAAGATTCGGATCAACGCCGAGAAGTCCGAGTCGATCCTCTTCACGCGCCGGTTCACAGAGAACCGCATATTAACACCAATTTCGATCGGGGGACAACAAATTCCAATCAAACGGTGCATGAAGTATCTGGGGGTTAACTTGGACAAACGACTGACGTTTAACATACATATTAACGAAACAATACGCAAGGTCTACTCCATGTCCAGGAGTCTGTACCCGCTTCTGGTCAGGGGTAGCGGACTTAACAGGACAAATAAGAAACTGTTGTACACAATGGTGATCAGGCCGGCCGTCACATACGCGGCGCCGGTATGGTGCAGCATTCCGGCCACGACAATGCGAAAACTTCGAGTTCTCGAACACAAATTTATGCGCCTCATTTCTGATTCCGGCAGATACACCTCCCTCAGTTACGCACGATGTCACGACATAACCCCACTAGCGGATTACGTCCAAGAAATCTCCCAAAAATTCTACACCTTCAAACTGGGCGATAGTCCGCTAACCAGCAACATAACCCAAATTAGAATGCATAATGCCCCATTCCAGATCAAACACCCCCTACCATACCAGGCGTTGCCCATCTTCCGTCAACCTCTTCCCTAGCCATACTTTCCTATACCATAACCTACCATTTCCCCACTTTTGATCTTTCCTCAACTTTATCTTTCCAATCATTTCTATTCTCTTTCTTTATGTTCTGTTTTTGTTCTCTTTTTTATTATATTCGTCCTCTTTTTTATCAAAAATTCCCTTTTGGCCGATAACCTTTCTAAAAAATCCAAACATTTTAAACCCTATCCTTTTTCCACCACATTTTCCTGGCGTCAGGGAGACCACCAGGTCGGCAGTTCTCGTACGGGTTTTTTCGTTTAGCTTTTCACCCGAGTCAACAGCCCAAATTTATTCAGTGCTACAACCAGTGATTAGTTTCTAAGTTTTATATGAATTAGTTTTAGGTCTATGTGGACAGCATTTTTTAATTTTATTGTTAATTTTTAAATCTGCCACAGGCGGATAGGAGTTTTAACCTTGTCTTATTAATTATCGTTTAGCCAAATCGGACCTGCCCCGTCCAACTCTACATTCACCACGGCGCTACGCGCTGTGTTTGTCTGGTTGGCTCCGGGCCAGGTTTCGGGGAGGCGCATTTTGTGAAATTTTAATTTTATATATTTCTTGCTTGCTTGCTTTGCAATCCAAAGGTCCCGGGTTCGATCCCTCACATCGTGATTTTTTTTTAATATTTTTTTTTTTCACAACAAAGTTGGTATCACAAAATTTAGAATGTCCAAAAACTAACATTATTTACAAGAAAAATGCGAAGAGTATCCTATAAAATGTGTAACAATTATATAAAAAGCTCAGTAAATCGGCGAAGAGTATAATGCTTCCTCTAGTTGTAATTTTATCATTATTATTTATAATTTATATTACACTTTTCCTTATGTAACGTATAAAAGTTTTTTATGAAATTTGTCTTACGTGTTAGACTAATTATATATACCGTGAGTGTAATGGCAAGTTAGACATAGGAGTAAGAATTGCAACATCGCGTGTGCCAGTTGACTAAAATGAAATAACAGAGCTGGGATGTTTCAGTAGCCAAGTGCCGACAGGCGGGTTTTGCTGTTGCTGGGTTGTCATACAGATAGATAGATAGATACTTCATTCATCTATAAAGTTTACACAGAAATGTATACAACTTATCAGACTGGTAATACACAGCATACTCATTACATCAAAACATTTAAAGCAGGCTTACACAAATAAAATATATAATTAATGTATAAAAATGATAAAGTAAAATGATAAAGTAAACACACAAATAAAATATATATTAGGAGTGCAAAAACTCATCCACAAAATAAAAAGCCTTATTTACTAAATAATTATACAATGAATGTTTAAAATCGGTAAAGTTTTCTATTTCGCCTAAAATACTTACAACTTTATTAAAACATATTATACCTTGATAAACATGAGAATTTTTGCAAACGGTTAACCTTTAAAATGGCTGGTACACTTTATGGCTGTTTCTTGTATCATAATTATGAACTGCACTGTTTCTTATAAATAAGTGTTCTTCTTTTCTTACGTTTATAACAATTAGATATATATAGAGAGAAGTAACTGTTAATATTGATAAATTAATAAATATTGGTTTGCATGTTTGCATACTTGCGCCCACCATACATTTAACAATTCTTTTCTACATGACCAGAATTTTATGAATGTGTGCAGAATTACCCCAGAAAATTAAGCCATAACATAGAATTGACTGAACAGGTCCATGATATGCTAGTTTAAGTATCTCCATGGAAACGGTTGTACGTAATTGTCTGATAATAAAACATATACTGCTTAACTTAGATGATATATTGTCAATATGCTTTTCCCATGTTAGCTTTTGATCTATTGTAATTCCTAGAAATTTGATTGAGTTCACTTGTTCGATTGATTTGTGATTTATCTTAATAAAGGGGCTAAAATTGTAGTTCATGTTTTTCTTTTGATAAAGCATAAAAAATGTCTTACTTATATTAAGAAGTAGTTCATTATTCTGGCACCATGTATGTAATTCATTAGCAGATATATTTGCTTTCATCACTGAATTTAATAAATTGTTTTCTGCTATCAGTTGATTAGTGTCATCAGCATAATCGTAGTTTTTCAACATGGCAACATACAAGTGTGGTGACTGTGAAAAGAAACTAAAAGAAAACGAATATTCTATACTTTGTAAAGGTTTGTGTGATACCTGGTATTGCCTATGCTGCTCCAAATTAACAAAAACAAAAATTACACAAATCCAAAGGACCAAAGAAAATTGGTGGTGCAGTAAATGCAAAGACGCAAAAAGTGAGGTTAACTCGCCATGTGCCAAAAAGCAAAAGGACAAAATTGAGGACTCAAAATACACAATTGACGATGTAATGAACTTACTAAAAGAAGTAAATGCAAAATATGACAAGCTATACCAAAGGTATTGTGACCAATTAGAAATTAACCAAAGTCTCCAAAGCAGAATCGAAGAACTGGAAAAGAAAGCAAATTTTAAAGAACAAGAAGATATTCGGCTTAATATTGTGATTCATGGTATAGCCCCCAAACATAATGGAACACCAGAGGAGATGTTCAAAAATATAATGGATGGTATGAACTTAAATATAGAGAGAAACGACACACAAATAAGCAAGCTAATTATCCCAAGAGATGAAAAATTACCAGTGCCAATGATTGTGAAATGTAGAAATGCAGAAATAAAAACTAAGATTATGCAGAGGCGAAAAGAAATTCGTGATTTAAAAACAGACGATGTGGGACTGCAAGGACCAAGTAAAACGATCTACTTCAATGACCAACTTACCAAATATAACCAGAATCTTTTTAAAAAAGCGCGAGAATTGAAGAAATCTGGAACCAAATTTGTCTGGACAAAGGAGGGAAAGATATTTGTAAGAAAACATGAAGAATCGAAAATATACAGGGTGGAATGCGAAAATGATCTAGAAAAATACAGCGAACAGGAAAACTAGAAAAGAAAAAGAACCACATATATAAGGGGAAAAGTAAATCCTGCCTTAATTTATATTATGCGAACATCCGTAGTTTAGCAATCAAATTTGAAGAACTGGAAATATGGTTAACCGAAATGGAAAACCCACCAGATGTAATAATACTCACTGAAACGTGGCTACAAAAAAATAATTCACAACAATACTCTTTCAATGATTACAAAGCATTCTTCTCCTGTAGAGACAGTAGGGGGGGGGGGTGTGTTGCAATATATGTGAAGAATGAAATAATGACTGAGTTCGTGTCAGATCACACAAACGATAATTGTAATTTTTTAGTTGTCAAACTCACTAAGGAAGATATATTTATACAAGCAATATACAGGCAACCAAAAAATGACAACATTGAGAATTTCATTGAACATCTGGACAACACTTTATTTAAATATAAAAACAAAAATATGATAATAATGGGTGATTGTAATATAAATATTTTGGAAAATACCAACATAGTAAATAACTATAAAAACATTATTACCGCAAACAATTTTCAAATAGAAAACAGAATACACATAGACTCTGCAACAAGAATTGACATAAGGTCAAACCATAAATCCATCATAGACCACTATATTTCGAATATGTCCAATCAAGTATGCATGAAACTAACAGAAAATCCCCTATCAGACCATAAGACGATAAAAGCATGCGTGAATTTCCCAGTACAAAAAACTATTAAGAGAGAAACCTACACCACCTATTATTATAACTATGAGAAAATCAAACAATTTATTACATCAAAACTAGAAGAAAAGGAAGAAATTGATTTTGAAAATCTAGTCGACATAATACAGGAAGCATTCAATAACTATACAAAAACTACTACAAAAAAATACACAAATAATATTAAAGTGGGCTGGTATAACAGTGATATAAAGAGAAGTATGAAAGAAAGGGACAAAATCTATAAAAAAATGATACAAAACCCAGGAAATATAAATATTAGAAATGATCTAAAAATACAGCAAAGACATGTGAAATCTAAGATCAGACAAAACAAAAAACGGTATTACGATAACAAGTTTATTCTAACCAAAGAAAATCCAAAAAAAACTTGGTCACTTCTAAATAATCTAATAAAAACAAAGATAAAAGACGGAGAAGAAACCACTAATCTAGAGATTAATAATGTTATTGAAATGGACAAAAAGAAAATTAGTAATCAATTTAATGATGATTTTATTGAAATGGCAAAAAAAACTACTAAAGATATGAAACTAGACCTCAGCAAATGTACTACAATAAAAAACAATAAAACAACAATGTATATGCGACCCACGACACCTAAAGAAATTAACAAAATAATTACAAATCTAAAAAATAATGTTTCTGCAGGACTCGATGGTATAAGGGTATGTTCTATTAAAGAACTTAGATTTACACTGAATAAAACACTGTCTAAATTAATTAACAAACACCTAAAAGAGGGTACTTTCCCAGGAATATTAAAAATGGGCCGAGTAACACCAATATACAAATCTGGACCAAAGAACAGTACATCCAATTACCGACCCATCTCAATACTGAATATACTGTCCAAAATATTTGAGAAAGTGCTTCACATTCGGCTAACTCAGTACCTAGAGTCCATTAAATTTATGTCAGCTGCACAAAACGGTTTCCAGTCAAAAAAAAGCACACAAACAGCTGTAGTAAACCTTATGGAATTTATTTACACAGCACTAGATAAATCAGAACAGGTCCGTGGATTATTCATTGACTATACCAAAGCTTTTGATGTAATAAATCATCAACTGCTGCTTCATAAATTAGAATGTCTTGGAGTAAAAAACACAGCACTTCAACTGTTCAATTCATATTTATCTGAGAGGAAACAATGTACTGTGGTAAATAATGTAAAAAGTGATTTCCGAACGGTTGAATGCGGAGTACCGCAAGGGAGTTTGTTAGGACCGCTCCTATTTCTTGTATTTATCAACGACATCCTTCACACTACTCTCAAAGGATTTCCGGTAATGTATGCCGATGACCTTGCAATCTTCTATGCTGGTAACAAAAAAAACACCCTACATGATATGAAAGCAGACATTATTAATATAACTAACTGGTCCAACCAAAATCTATTGAAGATAAATGAAAAGAAATGTGTACATATATTGATCTCAAAAAGTTACAGAAACAGTGATAATGCAAATGATAATATCGAAACGGAAGTGAAAATTAATGACATTATAATAAAAAAAAGTGACTCTGTAAAATATCTTGGAATAACTCTCGATAGTAGAATGACATGGTCCGAACACATACGAAACCTAACTAGGAAAATATATTGTATAATGGGACTGTTACATAAAAGTTCTTATTATTTAAGTGACAAGACAAAAAGAATGTTCTATAATGCCCACGTAAATTCACACCTAACATATATGGCCCCATTCTATGGTTCAGGTAATGAAACTGATATTAACAACTTGCAAATTGCGCAGAATAAATTATTGAAAACATTGTACAATATGTCTCCCAGAACTAACTCTACACTGCTGTATAACAACTTGCATTATTTGAACGTTCGTAAAATAATCCAGCACGAAAGCTTAAAATTAGTATATAAAGTAAAAAATAACCTAATCAAAACAGATATCACACCACAAATCAACTCAAATTATCATTCACACAACACACGAACAGCAACTAATCTTCGCATACCTACCTGCCGTAGTTGATCTGGACAAAATAAAATCACGTATAAAGCTTTTAAGCTGTTTAACAATCTACCTCTGCAAATGAAAAGTGCCCCGAGTCTGAACATGTTCAAGAGAGACAGTAAAAAATATGTATTAAATGTTGATTAAAACATTCTTTCTGTACCTAAACATAAGTGATAGTTTTTAGTGTTTGTAGCCTTCGTCTTATTATTGCTATTATTGCTTTATATATGTACATGTATTTTTTTTATATTAAATTTATTGTATACCTGTAAGTACGATTTTTAATGTAATTTACTAATTTAGTAATTTATATTATATGACAATTTTTTTTTTATACAGATATCTTGTACACTACCTATTGTGGGCCCTGTGTGGCCTTTTAAGGTTTGAATTTAAATTAAAAAAAAAAAAAATTATTGTTTTGTATGGAGAAGTGCACGAGTAAAATATATCGTTTATAAAAATAATAAAGAATAAAGGACCCAAAATTGAGCCTTGAGGTACTCCCACAGTGACTTCACTTGGACTAGATTTAAATTTGTCTAAGACCACAATCTGCGTTCTGTTCTGCAAATATGATGCAGCCCAGTTGTACACATTGCCATGCACACCAATGCGATACAGTTTCTCCAGAAGCAAATTGTGGCCAACAGTATCAAATGCTCTAGTTAAATCGAAATATAAGGCAACTGGATATTGTTTGTCGTTTAAACAGTCATACACACTTGTACATAGGTCTGCTATAGCAGTTGATGTAGATCTATTAAGCCTAAAACCATTTTGAAAATTTGATAGGAGATTATGTGCTTCTAAGAATAAATACATCTTGTATTAAAACTGATATCAATAACTTTTGCTAGCTGAATTTGCAAAGAGATATTCCGATAGTTACTTGTCTCATTTCTGATCCTTTATTCTTGAATATTGGGATTGATTTTGAAATTTTTAGTGCATTTAGGTATTTCCCCTCACAATACGATTCATTAATTATGTAAATGTCAGGAGAGCTGGTTGAAGCCCATTGTATAGCCGTTCATTTCTCAACATTGGCAGACGCGTTTCGCCTTCCCAGGCTCCTCAGTGCCACAAGGTAGAGAAAGAACGAAAATACAAACACTTCAACCAGTACTCCATATTTTTTCTGTGGAGTATAGCCACTAGGCACTAACGATGCCATCTATAAGATGGTAAGATTGTTTAGAAGTAAATGTTTTACATGTTAGACTATTAAAAGCCATCAACTATAACTGCGAATGCAGATTACTAACCTCTGAAGCAATCCAAGCGCAGTGCCAAGATGTTTTATTGTTCTATGGTTTGCTGCACTTAAAAGTGTAGGATATAATACCAGACTGAAAAATGTCAGAACAAGTCTAGTGGTCGCCATCTATGGTACGCTAGATTAACTATTAATTATGTAAGAAAGTGGAATACTTATAATATTGTTTACTGCTTTTAAAGCTTTGCCATAGATTTCATCAATACCAGCTGCTGGTTTAGAAGTAGTTTTAATAATGGCTTTTTCTATTTCATCCGGTGTAGTAGGAAATAAATAAAAGCTAACATTGGAGAGAGGTGGTAGTTTTATATTATCCATTACTGGTTTAACATTTGGCACACTCACAAATGACTCGTTAAAAAGATTGCATATTTTGTTCATGTCTGTTATTTGTTCATTATTAATGTTTAACTGACTGCAGTTATTTGTATTCGTAATACCTTTTATTTCGTTTATAATCTTCCAGCTTCCCTTCATAACATTTGTGGCATTTTCTAATCTATTGTTATTATAATTTTCTGCTGCATGCTTTACTTTCTCTCTGTATCTCTTGTGCTACATGGATGTACATGTCTAATTCGCAATTACACGCACTGTATATATTTTAATTGATTTTACTCACTATATTTAAGAAAAACTTCTTTGACGTAAAATATTTAATACGATTACAATAAAATTCCATTGTATTCTATATTTTCTTGTGTATACAGAGTGATTTACCGGAAAATAAAATGGTGTAGTAGTCTTCTATGTGGGAAATCCCCTGCAAAATTTCAGGGGGTAATATATTTCCTTGCATTAAAACTTGCAATGATACACTACTGTTATTTATCTATGGTCAGTGGATATAAGGCAATGAACTACGCACCTGGTACGGATCCGTCCTTCAAATAAAAGTAAGGCAAATCGAATTTGGCCAACATGCATCGTGACTGGTATCTGTCTCTTTCTATCTTATTAACGAACTTCGACAACAATGAGATCCGTTGCAGATAAGTGGCAAAAATTGGAGAAATAAGTCTCTAATCTTTGTACATAATATAAGAGACAATAAGAGTTCATTGGCATAGGGTCAGTGTCTTGTGTCTTTATTGTCTTCCCGATTTGCAGTTAGAGCGTACCTTTAAATTGTGAATTTTATTTGTAGATCAATACCGTTCAATATGACATTCTGCGCTTAGAACAGTGGATTGAATATAATGCATTTGAACATTTTCTTTGGCTTTTCATTACATTTTGTGATGTGTTGTGGTTCTACAAAAATTATTTTGATTTTTGGTTTTTTTTTTGTAGTGTGATTAAATCCAAAAAGTCACTTCTATCAGTCCAAAGTTTGATAAAGAGGGAGGGGAAGTGACATGGTTGCACCGCATTACGTCAGATTGGTTAAAGTCATAGGCGGCGCATTTCTACAAAAAAATAAGGAAATAAATCTTTTTGGTCATATTTTTTTAATTTTTCATATTTTTAACTCCTTTCGGTGGGGACAACCTACTGATAAATTTTCCCCATGTTGTGGTAAATCACCCTGTATATAACTAATACATCAATGTTTTATTTTGTAACCATGTCAAAAATAATTATTCATGCAGGGCCGGCCCAATGAAATTTCTCGCCCAGGCCAGAGTTTTGCTCCACCCTTTCTCAATTTTCAATACTTTCTAGGTGAATTATACAAATTTTAGTAACATGTCTTTAAAATTAAAATTATCATCAGGGTGTATACTTTCTGGAAAACAGGGAAAACCTGGAAAAGTCTGGGAAATTATAAATTTATAAAAAAAAGTCAAGAAACATTTATTAAAACTACTTATATCCAAAGTTGTTCCATCTTTTTATTTTCAAGTAGAAAATTTTCTGGTCCTGAAAAAAACTGGAAAAGTCAAGAAATTTCAAAATTGTAAATTGGTATCATAGAAATGAAAATAAATAACTAAGAAAATGTACCTGTTCATAAGAACTGCTCTCGTCTAGCTTTCTATAATGCAAACTGGTTAATAAGGTCACTAAAATCTATCGAATGTAAAAGTTCATTTTCTATGGAAATCATAGCTTGGGGTTAACCGATCTTGAGTCATTGAAGACCGGCAGTTGGCGGCGTCGGCGGCATCGGCGCCCTACGTAAAAAAGATAAAATGCAAATATCATAGACAAGAAGACACGTCGCAATCTTTGTACTCCGTCGACTGCCGGCCGTGCGGTACTCTGTGGTATTATAATAATAATAACAATAATAATAATAATAATAATTTACTTCCCAGTCAGATTCTGTACAGAATATTGGTATGTCAGATAACACAGGCCCACAAAAAAAAAAAGTTGTCTGTGCCGCGGTATTGACCATACCTATCCCTTGTATTTTGACCCGCTGAACACGAATCTGACCTTAGTTTTTCCCCTATACGTCAGGTTTTTTTTTTTAAAGCAAAAAAGTCTAATATTTATATATTTATTTGCTATTAAAAGAAAAACCTGACGTGCTGGTGAAAAACTAAGATCAGATTCGTGTTCAGCGGCTTAAAATACAAGGGATAGATGTGGTCAGTACCCCCGCGCAGATGACTTTTTTTTGTGGGTTTGCGCCACACTAAGTGTGGCACAGTGGCAACCAAGGGGTCCAAAAAAAGGGGGGTACTGACCACACCTATCCCTTGTATTTTGGGCCGCTGAACACGAATCTGACCTTAGTTTTTCCCCTACACGTCCGTTTTTTTTTTAACAGCAAAAAAAGTCGTGTTGAATTGTGATATTTATATATTTATTTGCTGTTAAAAAAAAAACCTGACGTATAGGGGAAAAACTAAGGTCAGATTCGTGTTCAGCGGCACAAAATACAAGGGATAGGTATGGTCAGTACCCCGGCGCAGACAACTTTTTTTTTGTGGGCCTGTGTAATTATTGTATAAATAAAATAGTAGCCAGTAATTAAGATTTGAAGGTAAAAAATATACATAAAAAAAAGAATACATATATCTATTAAATCAGAGGACAGACAAACAAAGACAGAGAATGCGAAATACGACCTATATAACATCAGCTAACATTAATACAGAATAACAACAATAATAACAGTAACAACAATACTTAATACCTTATGGTAAAGGATTTAGACAAGATATTCAGCTATGCTGTAATATGGTCGATTAAGAAACTAGCGTTTCATTTCATTTTTAAAAATGGTTCTTACTTTAATATCTTTGTATTCCTGTGGTAGCTGGTTATACAACTGGTAATATGGACCTTTCTCGTATAATGTGGATGTGTGTTTTGGGATACATAGTGAATATGCTTGTCGGGTATGGATATTTGAGACGTTTGTTGAGCCATTTGTTGCATATTTGTTTAGGTTGTCATAGACAAATAATATTGTATTGTAAATATATAGAGAATATATTGTCATAATGCCTGATTTTTGGAAAAGTGGAGAGCAATGATCATTATAATCAGCATGATTCATAATTCTGATAATTTTTTTTTTGTAAAGTAAATATTCTGCTCGTTTCACTATCAGTGCCCCAAAACATTATTTCATACGATAGACGACTCTGTACATATGCGAATTGTTCGATATTTGGCTGTCGAATATTTATTGACACATCATCGGCGTATTGACAGAGATTAATATTAGGAGAGAAGCTAAAAGCTTCTTTTAGATCGTTACAATATATCAGAAAAAGTAATGGAGCTAGTTATAGTTTTGTTGGACAAGAAAGATTGTATCCAGCATTTTGCGAGGCCTGTTATGCCATATGATTCTAATTTCTCAAACAAAATTGAGTGGTCCAGTAGGTCAAAGGCCTTTGAAAAATCAAAGAAAATGCCTAAAGTGCACTAGCCAGTATCCAGGGAGTCTAAGATATTACACAAATGTATACAGTATACGGTCGTGGTCAACCTATTTCCTCTAAAACCATGTTGTGATTCACTAAATAATGATTAAAGTATGATACTAGCCTAACATACATGGCCTTCTCAAAAATTTTAGAAAATATTGGTAACAAGGAAATAGGTCTATAGTTGTCAACTTCGTCTGTTTTGCCTTTTTTATGTATGGGCTCAACTTTGGCTATTTTTAGCAACTTGGGAAAAGTGCCTTGTTTAAATGATTGATTTATAAGATAAGTTAGAGGAGTAGCAATATTTTTGGCAATATCTTTACAAATAAAACAGGGAAAATTGTCTAAACCTAAGGACTTTTTCGTAGAGACGGATAGTATTGTCTATTAACTCTTTTTCACAGACATCACCTAAATAGAAAGAACCTAGTCTTTTTTTATTTACATTAGGTTTGCTAGAGGGTATATTGGATGAAGTTTGTTGAGTGAAATTATTATTAAATATGTTACTTAATTTTTGAGGATCTGATATTTCTTTGCCCTGATGTACAAGTAATGTTTGATTTGTCGATTCGCTAATAAAATTGTCATGATTCCTTTTTTTTTCCAAATCAATTAATGAGTTATGGGTTTTCTTTAAATGTTTATACCTCTGTATGATGTTTATATCCTCGGTAGTTCGTTTTAGCCAATGTAATCTTTTCAATTCTTCGGAATTCTTTTTAATGTCATCAGTGAGCAATTTCTTTGATTCTTTTTTGTTTGTCTTATGAACTGAAGTTTTTTGCAGTGGAAAGGCTAAGTCAAAATAATATTTTACTATATTAGTAAACGTCTCTAAATTTTTGTCTAAGTTATCAGTTTGATAAATTTCTGTCCAGCTTTCTAGGGAGATTAGATTAACAAAGTAATTTCTGTTTTCAGCGTTGTAATTCCTTTTATAGTTATACGTTTTAGGGATATCATTACTAGGTAAGTTTAGAGGCACTGATATTTGAACAGCTAAATGATCTGAAAATCCCGTTTCTATAACCACAGCGTTTTTACTATCTGATAATGTGAAATTTGTAAAAATGTTGTCAATTAGACTATTTGAATTTTTAGAGTAACGTGTAGGTTCATGTATCATGGATTCAAGGTTATAACCAGCTAATATATCTAGAAAGTTATTTTTAATGTTATTTTCCACGAACAGATTTATGTTGAAATCTCCAGGTAATATTATTTTTGTAGAATATTTATAAGCGGAGCTTAGTAATAGTTCCAACTTCTCAAAAAATGTGCAATATTCGAATTTGGTGAATGATACATAGATATAATTATAAATTTGCTATTGTTTATTTTGAGAGAGGAAGCACAATACTCAAAGGTCTGTTCAATGGGTTCTACATTTAAACAAATTTTTTCATACTTCAGACTATTATTGAACAGTATAGCAGTTCTTCCCCCAGTTTTCTTACTTCTACAGTATTGACTAGCCACAGACATGTCAGTTATAGCTAGCGTATTTATT
Organism: Rutpela maculata; assembly: GCA_936432065.2. Classification (NCBI taxonomy): domain Eukaryota; kingdom Metazoa; phylum Arthropoda; class Insecta; order Coleoptera; family Cerambycidae; genus Rutpela; species Rutpela maculata. The sequence goes on along the minus strand of OW386285.2, from coordinate 199,152,491 downwards.
TCTTCATTCGATAACCGATGTTCGCACATTATAAACACACCACATTTACAGAAGCACATCTAACTCATTTTTCTTGTTTCGAGCACTCTGTATATTGAGATGAGCTATTGATAAACATGTACTGTTTAAGTTAGAAGTCACCTGTGTATTGAAATTAGATTTATTGGATTTAGATTTATTTGCTATTTGCCCAGTGTCTCTTATTAGAAGTTTGTCGTCGTTGAAAAGATTTTCTGCGAAAAAAATATTCTCCCACTTCTATGCCTTTTGGCCACATTGTTTCATTCAATAGCGCATCTTTTAAATCCAAATCCACTGCAATTTTAAATGAATTACATGCCCAATTATTTATTGTTTGAAAGCAAGTAAAGTTTCTGTTCATTTAGTTTTGATCTCGTTTGGACATCCAGTATTGCTGTAGATAACTCCTTATTAGTGACACTTACGTTGGAAAATGAGGCACCATTATTAATTTTATTGTTAGATTGTACTCCTTTACTCCTCTTATTATCAAAGGAAATTGTCGGAACAGTGGCAACATTGTGTGGTTGTTGACATTCTGTCGAATTACTTGAATCTTTATTTTTAGTTTTTAATAGCTCTATTATTGTTTCTAAGTTATTTACCGTTTGTTTTAATTCATCATTGAGTTCCTTCACATATTTGAGTTCCACTTCACAACATGTCAGGTCATTTTGTGAACTAGTAATATCACGATCAGCTGATTCCAAAACTGGTATTGTCTGTATCACACTAGAACACTTGCATAACACCTGATTTTCACAAATCTTTAAGGTCCGTTTAGTTGATTCACTTAATTTAACTCCGTCAAACACTTTCTTATTTATTATAATATCTATTAATTCGTTTTTCTTTAGCTTATTCAGCTCCTCTACAACTAACTCCATATTCGCCATGTTGCCAACTATAGTTGAAGTAATCTTAATAGTGAGCCGTTATGAGGGGCGAGAGGATTGAAATAGGTGGCAACTAGATCTCCCTTCTTTACTCCACCTTTACATTAAGTGAGAGAGAAGATATCGGCCATTCGATGTCGACTATCTGACGTGGCCTGTGGGCGTAAACTTATGAGTGTGTTGTTTAACCCAAGACCGCAATTAGAGACACCGCAGTCGAGCTTATACTGTCGAAGATATAATTGGATAATTACTTTATATTTCTTTATTTGGTAATGGGTTTTTGAAAATTATTTTAATAAGTTTTGTTACCAATTCATAGCAGTGCTTTGGGGGGATATTGTAAGTGTAATATAAAAAGTAAATGAGCGAACATACAGTTAAATCCGGCTCTGCGTTCTGCACTCCTTGCCTCTCAACGTCACTCACAAATGCGATTGCGAATACTTTGATTTTTGTAATCACAATTATGCAGCATGCTTACCTTAGGCGGGAAGATGCGAACTTATTTGGAGCCCGTGCTTTTGTTTAAAATTGTATGTTTAATTGTTCGGAAACCACAACCGACTTGCAGCAAGTTACTTACCTTTTGCGTTTTGGCGCCCCCCAGGATCCAGCGCCCCAGGCGACCGCCTGGCTCGCCTGCCCATCTGGCCGGCCCTGTATTCATGTAATATTAGCAAAACAATTTATTTATTTCAATACTAGAAGCCTCAACCTAAAATAGTTATTTTAGGTCTTTATGGGAAACATTCGTGAAATAATCAATTTGTTGCAATATTACAGACAAATTATAACACATTATTCGTTTTGACTGTGAAAACGGCGGTGTGCTTGCTCGCACAACCCCACACGTAAATCATGTCTGCACCGTTTTCGAAATGGCCAACAATCGCTTTCATATACAATAATCATTATAGAATGGATTTATATAACTTTCCAACTTGTATCATTCAGGATCATACGGGACCTTATTATATTTCCTTCGGGACTCACACTGCTACTTGCATATTGCCAACTCTTTGTAAAATCATATTATTTAAATAATATTTCTCAGGGCCGGGCCCAAGGGGGGGTAGGGGGGGAGCCTCCCCCCCAAAGTTCGGGCAGTTGGTTCCAAACGCGGTTGGCGTTGGCAAAATCTAACTAATCATCACATACAAATATATAATTTGAATTTTACACTAACTCCCACAATCGCGAAATTAACACAATAATTATTATTAAGCGATTGGCAACCCTGTAAATATTTTATTTTATCAGTAGTGTGTTTTCCATTGAAGTTAGGGAAGCAAAGCTTCCCTTACACCACATGGAATCCCTATTTTTAATATTGATTTATTATACATAAATTCATTTACTATAAATACTACAACTAGCAATGGTTTTTAAGTAGAATCTATATGTTTCTACTGCTGATCTAATATAATATTATCAGATCTACATACCTATTAGTTTTGTTTGGTAGTGTGATATTAGACAACAATGTCTAACTTGGTATTTACGGAACTTTTTCCTGTTTCCACCTATTGTAATAATTTTTTATTGTATTGACGACTTTGGTCAATCATTTCAACGTGTCCCACGCCATGTTACTGTATGGTCTTTTGGACAATAAAGTTTATTATTATTATTATTCTTTTTCTTTACTTTATTTAGGCTAATTTTTTTTTTTCATTTTTAATATGATCAAAGACCTATTTTTGTTTAACAGTTCTTATTTTTTTATTTTATTAAACCAAGGATTTTTTAAATTTATTTTAAGTAGTAACTATTAGGTTTAGGTACATGATGACAGTGGCGGTCTGGCTAGGTCGGCTAGTCGGCAAATGCCGACTGGGCCCTAGGGTCGCGTCTAATGAGGGGCCATTTTGGGACGAAAAATTTGAAAATTTTTTTTTCGGATTTCTCCCCTCGCTCATCAAAAAAAAATTTTCTTCGGATTTCTACACCCCCCGCCCCCCATCAAAAAAATGTTTTGACGGCGTTTATATACATGCGAAGCAAAAATATTCAAATCGCTGACGAACTGAGTTTGAATCTTTTTTGTTAAATGCCGACTAAGCCCTAAGACACCCAGACCGCCACTGCATGATGATCCAACAATGATTGAACAAGGCCATTTTTCAAATGATACAAATGTTTATGTCGAAAACCAAAAAAGCCATTCGATATATTTTTTTCCGCAGAAACCAAAAATTATCATAAACGAAAACAAATAAATTGAAAACAAAAGATTTATAACACAAAAATACAGGGTTCGGGCTCATATGGAAAACCTGAAGAGTGTGGAAAATTCAGGGAATTTTAAAAATCCTAAGAAAATCATGGAAATCTCAGTGAATTTTAAATATTTCGCAAAAATCATGGAATTTTGAGTCACAATATGAAAAACAATAAACTATTTATGAGTTCCTACTGTTATTATACTCTTCGCAAATACGAAAACGAACAATATATTGCATTTGATCGGCACATTTCTAAAACTGTAAATATCGCCCGCAGACAAAAAAATTTCATACCATTGTGTTAGTGAACGAATTCTGAACAACTTTCAAAATGTCCGTCTGTTCGTCCGTCCGTCACGTTTCTTGTAAGCACGATAACTCAAGAAAGAAAAATCCGATTGTACTGAAATTTGGACAGTAAGTTAGTACTAGCTTGAGGAAGAACCATATTGTTTTTAAAGCAAAATCGATCAGTAAAAAAAATGTTATTAATGATTAAAATTTGAATTTTTTTTTAATTTTCATATTTTTGTAATTGAATAGAAATCTGGTGAAATGATATTTCATTTTAATATTTAAGTATTTATATATTTTACAAATATACATTTCATAATGTAATATAAAACCGTGGAAATACGATTTTAGCTCGTCTCTTATAATGTAAAAATTTACGTTTTTTTACGTATTAAGTGTTGGTGTAGTTCTTACGCTTTTGACTCGGAATCCAAAGGTCCTGGGTTCGAAACCCAAATGGGGTACAGTATAGTTCTTTTTTAATTTTTACTTTATTTTACATTGAGTCTTTTACCAACTAAGTTAGTACTATAAAATTAAAAATGTCTAAAACTGACATTATTTATAAACAACTGCGAAGAGTATCATATAGAATGTGTAACAATTATATAAAAAGTTCAGTGAACAGGCAAAGAGTACGTTTTTAGCTTGTTTTAAATTATTTTTAAATTGCAACCTTCTATTATATTCACTGACGATTTTATGAAACAAATTATTATTATTTTTTTATAAAATCGAAAATTAAAGTAAAAATCACCTTTACCATATTAACAATTATTATTATTTGTCATTGAAAAACATTTTTTTTGTCATGGAAAGCCTGGAAAATTCAGAGATTTTTTTTCAACTATGTGAAGTCTGAACCATGAAACAGCATATTTTATATTCGTTTTTTTATTATAACTTTCGGATTCGGCGGAAGAAATACATCAAATGGTGATTTTAGTTTTTGTTATAAATGTTTCTATCGCCGGAAAAATGTCCTTGTTCCGTCTTTGGTTGGGGCACCCTGTACATTGTACATAGTAACATTTTTTAGTTTTAGTACCTTTTCCCATATAAAGTTTTCATTTTATTGAAATTATGCAATGTAAAGGTATATGAGTTGGCTTTTTTTTCATCTTCTCCCCCCCCAAAGTAGTAGGCTTCGGTACGGCCCTGAATTATTTCTCAATGTAAAGTAGCACTGATTTTACAATCTTGAAAATTATATTGTATTTTTGGAACTGTTGTACCACAACTATCAATAGAAATTGAGATATGTCTGATTCTTACTCAATAAATATGTACTTTATCGTTCTGTGCATAAACCAGATATATAAGATGAATAAGGTGGAAGTAAGATGTAGCTGGTTCTTGACTAGAAAATAGTGACTTGAATATACAGTTGCAGATATGTTTTCTTATGTTTGTTGGGTATTTAGCCACTGTAAAAATATTGATATGTTTATTTTGAAAAATGGTAAATTTGATTTTTTTTCTATTTTTGAAAAATTGTAAAAAATCGAATTAGTTTATTACAAATATTTGTGAGTCGAAGAAAAAATACAAAATATAAATTGGATTTCAAGACTGTATTTTAAGTAGGGATATTTAACACACAAAAAGTTGTTAATTTATGTCCATAATTTATTTCTAGCAGAAAATAATTTATTTTTAATTTTGGGAATATATGCCAATCTGGAAAAATAAAAATAAGAATAAGACCAAAATGTATTATAAGACAAAAGCGCAATACCAATAGCAAACGCTTCCTTAAAAAATTACTAATAAGATCAGTTTTCTTATTGCTCTTTGGGAGAAACCTTTTCGTATCTTTAAGAGGAACGATATTTTGCCGAGAGGAAAGGCATATGCCTTATTTCAGGAGTTGCACGATTTTGCACCTCAGCTGACAATATTTAATAATATTTTTTTCCTAATAATGAATAATAAGCAAAAAAGTATATATTTCAATATTTTCAATAGTAATTTTCTTTCTTAAATGCAAAATATATACCTCAAAGTTGGTCTATCCCACTGTGTTGTTCTAGCAATATGGTTAACATAATACGTCCTACCATTTGCATCTTGTCTTTCTTCCCATCCTTGAGGCAATGGAATTGGAGACTCTAATTGATTGACAAATAATGGCTGAAAGAGATAAAATTTAATAAAAACATAAAAAATTGTTAATTGGTTATATCTACCTGAGCAGATGTCTCTTCTCTACCTTCACTAATAATTTCCCATTCTCTATCATCCACTATAGGTTCCTCAGGAGCAGCTATTGGTGGTAAATTAGCATCGTGAAGAAAAGCATGATAAAGTTCCAGGTGTCCGCGAACTCTTGAGCGGGCACTAAAATCGCTACTTGAGTAATTTTTGAAGAACCAGGCATGCAACATTAAGTATTAAACTATTATAGCATCAGTGATAATAACAACTATAGTATAATAATAATAACTATAATTATAACAAGCCAAATGCAGAAAGCAGTTATTCTAGGGTCCCATTATTTACTTAAGGCACATGATTATGGTGTCTGCAATCACTAACCCTGCCGGATGTGGAAAGTGGCGGTAGTCATACAGGGTTTGTATTTTAATAAAGAGGTAAAATTCCCTGACTTTTCCAGGTTTTCCATGACTTTTAACTGCAGTTTTCCAGACAATTTTAATTTATTTTTTAGTACGTAAATACATTATTACTTTTAATATTCATTGGAAAATAAATGAGCAGATTACACAGGCCTACAAAAAAAAAATTCTGACGTATGGATGCCCCCCCATACACTCTCAATTCCCCAAAAATTCAAAAAATCCAAACTGACCATCCAACCCATCTCTCTTTAGTAAAATTCGCTGAATCCGAAAATGGCAAAAAAATTGTTTGGAGGTGAGGGGTCCCAACTACTCATCCATATTTCTCACTTGCTTCTTTCAAAAATAAAAATAAATACAAATCAGACGTGGCAACCGTTATAACTTTTATAAAATCTATCGATAAAACCAGAACTAAAAAATATTTTTGAACTACAAGTTCCCTTTGCTCGTACACTTAACCTCGCCCCCCAGATAGCATTTGCAAATTCTGGTTAGCATCCTAGCATTGATGAAATTTTTCAGTGAAAGCTTATTGTTTTCCAAAATGTTTTAAGCTCTTAAGTAACTTTAAGCTAGGTAGCCTGGGTTAGTAGACGCCTTGACGTGGCCCCAGGGCTTGAACTCACATTTTGATTGATTGCGAAATTAAAATGTTTTAGCATTTTAGTAATCCATACTCCAGAAATTTTTTTTATCATTTTCGGATTCAGCGGAAAGTTTTACTAAAGATCGGTGGGTTGGATGGCCAGTTTGGATTTTTTTGAATTTTTGGGGGAATTGAGGGGGGGGGGAAATTCATATGTCAGAATTTTTTTTTTATCATTTTAGGATTCAGCGGAAAATTTTACTAAAGATAGATAGGTAAGGTCACATCTCTAAAACAACAATTTTTTTTTTTTTTGGTGGGGGAATTGAGGGTGTATGGGGGGGAATCCACACGTCAGGAAATTTTTTTTTATCATTTTAGGATTCAGCGGAAAATTTTAATAAAGATAGGTAGGGTCACATCTCTAAAACAACAATTTTTTTTTCTTTGGGGGGGAATTGAGGGTGTATGGGAATCCACACATCTGACATTTTTTTTAATCATTTTTGGATTCAGCGGAAAATTTTACCAAAGATAGGTGGGTTGGATGGCCAGTTTGGATTTTTTGAATTTTTGGGTGAATTGAAGGTGTATGAATCCATACGTCAGAATTTTTTTTTTATCATTTTACTAAAGATAGGTGGGTTAGATGGCCAGTTTGGATTTTTTGAATTTTTGGGGGAATTGAGGTGTATGGGGGAAAATCCATACGTTAGAAACAATTTTTTTATCATTTTCGGATTCAGCGGTAAATTTTACCAAAGATAGGTAGGATTATGTCTCTAAAACAAAAATTTTTTTGGGGGGGGAATCCACACGTCAGAAATTTTTTTTTATGATTTTTGGATTCAGCGGAAAATTTTATTAAAACAACAATTTTTTGGAGGGTGGATTGAGCGTGTATGGGGGAGAATCCACACGTCAGAATTTTTTTTTTATCATTTTCGGATTCAGCTGAAAATTTTACCATTTGAAATAACATTTGCAAACTGCGCGCTGCGGTATGCGCATGCCAGTACTTCTCAGCGATCTGTTATTTTTAAGCTGTTATTTTAAACTGTTATTTCAAAATAGCAGTAGCAGTTTAAACAGTTATTAAAAAATAATTGCTTTTACCCATCACTAACTAATGGCCGCTGGAAAATACAAATACAACATACAAATTCAAACAAGACACTGAGCTGCAGATTTATTCCTTACCGCCCATTTCCACAAGGGCGAAAATCGTAAAACAAGTGTACTAGGAGATAAATTAGACAGGGACGGCTTCAGCTAGAAAGTCAGTAAATCTTAAACAATTATTAATATTACATATATATTAATAATTAATATTATATTGTTGTATAGGATAATAAATTAGTAATTGGTATTTATACCTAATTTCCAGATAATTAATTAAAATCCCTGACTTTCTCGCCTCTTTGCGAAATTCCCTGACATCTCTTTGACTTTTAGACGAAATTTTAATTCCCTGACTTCTTCCGGTTTTTCTGGTCGCTACGAACCCTGAATAATAAGCTAGTGACTCTACAGCTCTTTCCGTGTAATGCCAAAGTCCATGGGGGGGGGGGATAAACTGTTGTGCATTGGCAATGCCATAAAAAAAATACATTTATCTTGCGTGATCAGGGAGCAGATATTCATATGAGGAATTTAATCCCATTTTAGCTTAAATTCAAGGACCTTATGTCCTATAAACTCTGACCCCACGGATTTATCGGTTCTAACATCAAGCCGCTTTTTAACATAGAACCGTTTTCAACTCTCCCTGACCGAGACTTCATTCTTAAATTAAATCGTATATCATGTAGGTAACTTCTCATTCATTTCTATTAAAATTTTTTGAAAATGTGGCATAGTGAACACTGGCACATGCTCTAGCAGCAAATAGCAGCATACGAAATTAACCCATCGTCGTTGTTACTAACATTGGCTCGAAATTCAAAAGGCTAGTTGTTAAACTGTGTTATTTAAATTAATTATTAATACATGCTGTATTTCAGATTGGTGGAATGTTGAAGTTCCCCTGCTTAAAATATATTTTTTTGTGCCTTTCCAACAAAATTAATATTAAATTGATTTACTTAGTCTTCATATTTTGTGAGTTGCCTTTTGCACACGTATCCAAATTTAAATTTCCTTTTCATGCCCCCCCACATCAAATTATGGGCCCCAGTACCAAATTCACTGGCGGGCCCCCCTTTTATTATGTTTTACACTTGTACCCAAATGTTAATTAGTTTAATATTTTTGCATTGCGTTTCCTAGTCTAGCCGGGCCCATAAAGTAGCCGGGTCCTGGTATCTACTGACCCCCTTGTAGGGGGCCTGTTCCCTTCTATGATCTACATATGAGTACGCACGCACCTGTAAAATTAAGGTCAACCTTTTTTGAGCTGAAAATGAGACTCACCTTAAGAGTTCCCACGAAAGACAGTAGCAAGTAAGACATAATTGCCACAATTTGACAGATGAAAGGGTAAAATTGTGGCAATTATGTCTGAGCAGATTATCGTGCTCCAGCATATTCTCAGTATTATTTTCTAAAATCACAAAAACACATAAAGGAAGATTTAGAACTTTGGGTAAAGTACAATAGTAAGTAATAATTGATTTATACTGCTCAATAAATATAGCGATTGTTGTAAGAAACTAAGAACTATCAAACTTTCTAAACGAATCCGTTGAAAACTTACTATTACAACTAATTTTTTTAAAACTCAATAGTTTTTTTATTATCATACTACTAGACTGTTTGCCCTGGTTTTCAACATCAACGAGAGTGATGTCAGAGAATTAACTACAATCCTCTCCACATCTCACAGATTAACAAGGAAGTTATATTTGACAACAATAATAATAACCTTTATTTCCATTAGACTTTTACAAATATTGGAATTGTCACTTACATAGGTAATAATAAATAATACACATATAAAGTCTAAGGTGGGGTGGCTGAGCCGATAGAGACACTCTTGTAACTTTTGAATGGACGAATGGATTTTTCTCAAATTTGGTGTAGTGATACAGGATGAAATTCCCAATTATATAATGCAAAGAACCAAAATGACCGACTTCCGGTTTCGATGCAATTGACATGAAAATCAAATTTTTAAATGGGACAATTTGTATATTTTTGCATATTTGGACCTGCTGGCCGTATGATCTGACCCTCAAATATTATTTTGATTTTTTTAAGTGTTAGTTTTAATCATAGAAGGCCGCGATTTTGCTAAAATTGTTAAAAATTGGTCTGCAATTCTTTAAAATATCTCTTCAGATACTAACATTAAACACAATTTATTCTTCATTAAGTTCAACGATATCGGTTATTTAATTTGATCTTTAAATTACGAAAAAAATGAAATGCATAATGTCTACATTCTCTTTGCACTAAATTTATTAAAAAAAAATAAAGAAAAATCTATATATATAGATGTCTGACAGCGAAATACGAGATCTGTATATGGTCAAACTTGCGGATTGCGAGATCCTGAGATCCGAAAGTCGGATCTCACAGCGTAAGACCCAGTTATTTGGTATATTTAGGTCGCAGGCATTTCAACTGTACCTACAATGGCCGGATCTCGCAATCCGCAATTTTACCCAGCTTGTATGTAAAAATAGTTCGCCGTAATTGAACCAGGGGGCGCACCGCCCGTTTTTATATATATTTTAAGTGGCAAAATGCTTGAAAACGGTATCCGAAAAATTGCAACACTGCGCGGATCTCATTTGATGTGACACACGACTAAACACTTGTTTCAAAGGCTATATACATACATCACCACGCAGGCGCAGATGTAAAATGCGCGGATCTCGGTTAATGCAGAAAGTGACCAGTGACTTTTAAAAGTATATGTAACAAGAACAGCTAATTTAACTTTTATTTGTCAGATAGGTTTCTGGATCTTTGCGAATATACAGTATGCTCCTGGATTGAGTTTACAAGACTGAAACATTCTTTATCTTTAATTTTACAAAAAGTGCCAAATAAATAAAAAAAATTGACTTGATTTAAAACGGAAAAACTATAAATAAAACATTAATATTAATACAGTGTGTTTTTAATATCGGAAACTAGAGTAAAAAAAATAATTTTAATTTTACAGAAAAATGACAAAGGAATACAAATTTTTGCTTGATTTAAGATGGGTAAATCTTTAATAAACACTTCAATATTCAGTCATCATTTTTTGTCAGAAATAATGCAAGAGTATTTTTGCTGAAAATGTTAACGCTGCAATTAAAAATATAATTATACAATGTTATGTAAGATAAAATTCACCGCTACATAATAGAAAGAATTAAACGGAATTACCTGGTGTTAATGTTTCCCGTAATGGTATTAGAAAGATGGTCAAAAAAATTATTTTAAAAACTGGAAGATGTTGCTTCTCTGTTAGTTTTGGATTCAGCAAAAGAATATCCAAAACTTTACTTGAGGAGACGGTCGCCTCAAATAGGTATCAGTAAATCACACTTTCAAAAAGATTTTTAGGGCACATAAAATACATGCCTATAATAGTATATTATGCAACGGCCATTTAATGATGGCTATTACGACACGAGCATGAGAATTATGACATGAGTCGAGGGCAAATGTCATAATGAATGCGAGTGTCTTAATAGCCATTTAATGTGAGTTACACCACGGTGGTGTAACAAAATTGCCCCTTATCCAGACAGGATTTTGTTTTCATAGTAAAACCGTCGTCGCGTGTAAAATAACCCCCAATCGTAATGGAATTTTACCCGCAAAGAGAATGGAAAATTTCTATTTACCTTATATTTTGGGTAATTCTCCCTGGTAAATGGAATTTTACGCTCTCTTTGGGGGTAAAATTACATTGAAATTTTACACGCAACGACAGTAAATTTACCCTCATTTTTTACAGTGTAGCTAAATAGCAAATTTGGAAATAATTGACTTGAGAGAAGTGGCCGCTAAGGAGTTCTGACTTGACAATTTTAGATTTTTATTTCTGGGGGCGTTTAAAACAAATAGTTTACGAGGAAAACTAACCTAATGATGTGGAAATATTAAAAATCGGATAAGAGATGTTATTGCATGCATCCTTAACAATTCAAGAAATCTAACAGTTGTAAGGAGCCATGACATAGAATTGAATTATGTGCTAAAAGAGGTGGTTGGTTAATCGAATAGTTTGAAGTATTCTTCAATTAGTTTATTTATTATTTGCCCATTTTTCGATTTTAAGAACACAATGTATTAATATCGAAGTTTTAATTAAAGATTTGTCCGTTTTAAATCAAGCAAAAATTTATATTCCTTTGACAATTTTTTTGTAAAATAAAGAATAAAAAATTATCCTGTTGTAAACTCAAACCATGCTGTATACACGTATTTTAAAAATACTATTTCTATTCCTACTTTTATGATAAATTGATCATCACTCTATCGAAGAACATAATACAATTTATCAAATAACTCGTTTTTGTGGGAATTCTAAAACTTACTTAGGAACCCCCCCCCCCAGAAGAAATTGCGTTAAATATTGTATTCTACATATATAAAGTAATAAAATCGATGAAGACAGCCGACATAATCAGTATAGCCGGAAGTGCATTTTAACTGAAAATATTTCAATAAATCAGTACCTATGAACTCATATCAATCCACATCCAATGGAAGTATAGTAACGTATAGTAACAAAAAAACTTTTGAAAATTTTTATTGTCCAAATAGGCTTAGAATGTCATGAAACGTCGAGATTTTAAGTTTGAGCGAAAAAAAATTCTGTATGTCTGTCGGTCTGTAACTTTTTGTGTGCACGATTACTCTGGAACCGTTTAAGATATTGACTTGAAATTTGGTACACGTTTGTACTTTAACGAGGACTGGAACTAGTTTATATTTTCATCCTATTCCGTCGAAGGGTTGGGATAAATAGGTAAGTCAAGCAGGCAAGAGTCCATAAAAATTTAGTATATACAAGAGAAGCTAAGGTCTCAAAAAAATTTTTGGCATTAGCCACCCCCATTATCACCCCCACCCCATGATTAAAGGCCATAATTAAAGGGGTTGAAAAAAAAAATGTGATTTAGTGTGTGTACAAGGACCAAAAACCTCAAAATATTTTTTTACTTCATCCACCCCCACTACCGATGTAAGATATATTTTTTAATAAAGTTCTATAAACAATTATATCCACATACAAAATTTTTTCGTTGTGAGAAACTTGGGATAGAAAATCTAGATATGGAAGTAGTGATTCCTTGGGTAGTGGTTTTTTATTTTTATAAGAAATAATAGATAATTTTTGAATGAGTATCTTATTAGTAAATTTCAACCACAATGGGAAAAAAATCAATTTTGCTCTAGATATCCGGGTAGTCAAAAAAATTGCGAGGTATTTGTTGTCTTCCTTTTAAGTGAATGTTGTTGTTTAAATATGCTTTAAAAATATATTTAACTAGGTAATAGATTCTAATCAAGAAAAAAGTTTGAGGACAATATAATATCATTGCATGTTGAATTGATACAAATTGTTTTATTGGTAGTGTCTTATGAAACGTATATCTGCGGAATTTTTTTTTTATACTGATTAATAAATAATTTTCTCCAGTTCTAATACACTTATTCGAATAAATCAGATATAAAAATCAGCATGCTATACGAAATAAAAAATAGAAGAACTGTAGTTGATCTCGACCCCCTTCAAATTTCATTATAGAACATGGACCGCGGCTACCGGCTAACGTTTCACCATATTTACTATTGTGGTATGTTAAACGACATTGTGCTATAAATACAACAGCTTATATACAATATTCATACCTATATCATGCGAGATCCAAAATGTGGCAACATCGTCGGATCTCTTTTTCATCGTAATTTTCTATGTATATAGAAGTATATATCTTTGGATCTCGGAATGTTACAATGTGTAGGATCTCATAATGAACATATTTACTTTGTCAACGGATTTTTCTAGAACAGCTATATTAGTATCTTTTGATAATTTAAATTTGGTTATCGGACGAATTTCAACACTTTTCCAAGCCACCTGAGAGAAATACAAAGTTTTAGGGTGGATCTCGTATTGTACATTTATACACGGATCTCGCATTCCCCTTTTCTAAGTATATATATACATATATATATATATCCCAAGTACAAGGTCAGGTTAGTTATTTTTAATTTTGAAAGGTATCAATAATGACACTGTTGGCAATCATTGTCAAAAGTATTTGGTAGTAAGATGGTGGCCCATCAGGACACCAGCTCCAACATAATTTTAAAATACAATTTTTATCCTGTGACATCGTCCAAATTTTAAAAAATTTTAATAATTATTTTAACTTGTATTAATGTGTTTTGTCTTATGATGATATAGTGGTCGGTATTCCAATGTTCTGCATCTACCTGTTAAGCACATGTGCTATTTTTTATTATAACCTCACTTTTCGTAAGTACTAACATCAACCTTTTATAAGAATTTTGTTAATTGATGTCATAACTGTAGCGTTCCTGATGAAGAGACAATAAAGACTTGAAAGCTAGAACAGAAATAAAGAGTTTTTCTTTAATTTTGTGCCTTACGACTGCATACCCGATTTCAAAAAAAAAAATTTTATCCATATATATATATATATATATATATATATATATATGGAGTGTCGGTGAGAGGTAAACTCTCATATGGTCAGATGCTACTATACGTCAGACAAATGTCACTGACGTATAGCGACTTGCCTTTTTGCAAGTACCAAGAGCGGCGACCTCTAGCCTTAGTGGGCTATACTCACTGTTTATGAAATCGGATTTGAAGGAAACAACTACTCAGCGGGCAAATACCCCGACCTGCATTGAATTACACCTTCAAATCGTGATCAGTAACCAACTATCATTTGTCTGTTCCTAACCAGACATATACCGGTTTCGAACTTATTATGTTCTCATCAGTATGCCATAGGTCATGGAACAGACAAATGATAGTGGTCAACTTGCTAGTCTTATACAAACTGAATCAAATGGAGTGTCGGTGAGAGGTAAACTCTCATATGGTCAGATGCTACTATACGTCGGACAAATGTCCCTGACGTATAGCGACTTGCCTTTTTGCAAGTACCAAGAGCGGCGACCTCTAGCCTTAGTGGGCTGTACTTCCAAAAAGGCAAGTCGCTATACGTCAGTGACATTTGTCCGACGTATAGTAGCATCTGACCATATGAGAGTTTACCTCTCACCGACACTCCATTTGATTCAGTTTGTATGAGACTAGCAAGTTGACCACTATCATTTGTCTGTTCCATGACCTATGGCATACTGATGAGAACATAATAAGTTCGAAACCGGTATATGTCTGGTTAGGAACAGACAAATGATAGTTGGTTACTGATCACGATTTGAAGGTGTAATTCAATGCAGGTCGGGGTATTTGCCCGCTGAGTAGTTGTTTTCCTTCAAATCCGATTTCATAAACAGTGAGTATAGCCCACTAAGGCTAGAGGTCGCCGCTCTTGGTACTTGCAAAAAGGCAAGTCGCTATACGTCAGTGACATTTGTCCGACGTATAGTAGCATCTGACCATATGAGAGTTTACCTCTCACCGACACTCCATTTGATTCAGTTTGTATAAGACTAGCAAGTTGACCACTATCATTTGTCTGTTCCATGACCTATGGCATACTGATGAGAACATAATAAGTTCGAAACCGGTATATGTCTGGTTAGGAACAGACAAATGATAGTTGGTTACTGATCACGATTTGAAGGTGTAATTCAATGCAGGTCGGGGTATTTGCCCGCTGAGTAGCTGTTTCCTTCAAATCCGATTTCATATATATATATATATATATATATATATATATATATATATATATATATATATATATATATATATATATATTTAAATCAAAATAATATTGAAGAACCAGATTATATGTATCTTGGCCAGCAGGATCCAAATATGCAAAAACATACAGGTTGTCCCATTTAAAAATTCGATTTTCATGTCAATTGCATCGAAACCGGAAGTTGGCCATTTTGGTTCTTTACATCATATAATTGGAAATTTCATCCCATATCACTATACCAAATTTGAAAAAATCCATTTGCCCATTCAAAAGTTACAAGAGTGTCCCTATCGGCTGAGCCACCCAGTATAACAAAAAATATACAGGGTGATTTTTTTAAGGCGGCCAATCGAATATTCCTTACTTGCAGATGAGATACACACAAAAAAAAGTATTCTCGTTTTGAATATAGTTACGTATCTGTTCAGGAATTTGAATGTATTATTTGCTTAAAAGAAGATATTTTTCTTGGCTTGAAACAATATAATTATTTGGGAAAACTAAAGCAAAATCTTGATAAATTTCTTTAATTTGAGATAAGGATAATCAAATCAAAACATTTTTTTTTAATGCCTTATTTATATTAACGTCCTGGCGAAGTTTAGCTAATGCTACTCTGCCACTTAACCAGGACGGCGAGATGAGTTACAGTCACCCATCCAAGTGATGGATGGACTCGCCCGGCCGTGCTTAACTTCGCCGATCGAGTCCAGTCACTGAAACCGGTACCGTACCTCACCTCATTTGCATTCTAAATATAAAATGATGCGTAATTTCAACTTAAAAATGCATTACTCTTGGAACAAATGTAATATACATTTCAAACAAGAATACAATTGTTCTTTTGAATATATGCATTTGATTAAAAAACTTAAATAGTCTTAGAGCCTAGAATAGAGCCTTAGAATAAACATTATATATTTTAAAATAAATAGTAGAATTCTTTGTTTATTTATATGTCCTTACTGAAAAACTTAAGAAAAATAACTGCTTAACTTGACTGAAGTATATTCAAATCGAGACATTTATATTTTAAATATAAATCTATGCACAATTTCAACTATAAAATACTTTACTTTTGGAACAAATATAATTTAAATTTGAAACAAGGCTAAAATTCTTCCTTTGAATATATGCATATGTTTAGAAATTTGAGAATATCATATATTTAACTTAGAGTATAGTCCAGTAGAGACATTCATATTGTAAACTATATATATTTTCAAGTTAAAAATGTATATTAGTCTTAGAATAAACATTACATTAGTTTTAAATAAATAGTAGAATTATTTGCTTCATTAAATATACTTATCAAAAAAATTCAAAATGCCAACTATACTAAACTTGAGAAAAATATATATTTAAACTAACAACCTACTGATGTGTTTGGATCGACATTGGGCCTATTTATTGCGAGAAGAGCTTATATTTAAAATAATAACATAATATATTTGGATCGATATTTGAAAACATTTAATCTGATGTACATCACATATTAAAATAAATAAACCATATATTCAGAAGTAATCTAAGATATGTTTAAAATAATGCAAATATTTCGTTAATTAAAGTAAATGGTAATTTCAATAGAAACATTTACAGTGTCCCAGGTAGCAAGGGTACGTTATAATGACGTCAAAATCTGGTGATTCTGGTCAAAAAGACGTCAGTGGACTAAAAATCGACGACATAATGACGTCTTATAAATGACATTAAAATAACGTGCTACACATCACGTCATATTGTCGTCTTTTTTCGTTTTGTTAAATTTAATTATATTTTATCGGATTACAAACTTTAAAACTCGCAAATGGCATTTTGTTGTCATAAGCAGTGTAAAGTTTAAAAAAAAAATAAACCATGTCGTGAGGGATAAATATTGGCGTTTTTATTAGAGGATAATGTTTTTTAACAATGTCCAAAATAATTTTCGATAATAATTCGAGAGAGTTTGCAAAGATTCGGCAGTTTATTTGTGCATGTATTGAGTTCTTTTAATAACAGAATTAGATTAAAATGCATTAAAAAGCAAAATCTAGCCGCTGCGTGTTCCAACTATAAAGTCTTTGAGCAATTACTCTTAGAAAGGTTAGTGGCCGAGTGAGTTAAGGCGTTTTTCCCACCACATTTTCCTGGCATCAGGGAGACCACCAGGTCGGCAGTAGGTAGTAGCACGTGTAACTTCAGTAACCTGAGTTAAAACGTTGACTTACAAAACTGAAGGTTGGACGTGCGGCGGTTCGATCCCTACCGACGGCAATTGGTAAAGGTAAGTAAAATAAAATGAATTTAATATTTTAATAAACAATATTATTATATATACATTATTATTAGATAATTAGATATGTTAATGTAAATAAAATATACGGATGGCTAACAAACAAATTCATAGGACAATACTTATTTATGCATTAATTACTTCATTTTTATCAAGTAGGCTACTAACTAGTATGTAGTTTTATATGTTCCTATTACTAAAAACCTGTGGGGGGATTACCAAATATAACCTGAAAAAGACGTCAAATTAACGTCTAGTGTAAGACGTCATTCATCTGAGACATTAGGAAGTCATTTTCACGTGCCTTTGCTACCTGGGACATCCCAGCAAGTAAATGTAATATTTGTTTCTAAATCTGACAGTGTGTTTTGACTTATTCTTTAAATTAACTTTACTTACTAGTTGTAATAAAAATAATTTCAAACAAATATTTCTCTTATTTTAACTTGATGATGCTTTTGCTTATATACGAAGCTATCATTTGCTTAACTTGAATAATATTTATTTGTTCTAAAACATTTTCTTGTGTGTAGACATTTGAGATTTGGTACCCTGTCACAGTCGACCATTGAGTCCGAAAATAATAATTTCAAAATGGCGGCACTTCCGGAAATACCGAAAGTTGATATCAATTTGCTTATTTTAAATTCGAAATGATCATAAAATTCTGAATCAAAACGTATAACCCACTCTATACCTAAACCAAGCAGTTTTGGAGATATTTGACAGGTGCAACGGTTTGCAAGAACCGTTATAACTTGCTTCGTATAGGAGATCCTTATTTGCTCTTTGGCATGTAGAAAGAACACAAGATGAGCTACTCTCTTCAATAAAAATAAATTCCATAATAGTATACCAAGTGTTTTATTTTTCACGTTACATTTTGTCAAATTCAAACCTCAAAAACTTTTTTATTTCAAAGGGAACACCTGTATTTTTTTACATCAAATTATGTTAAATTAAATTCCCTTTTTTCTAGTATAAGCATTGAAGGGGTCTAAGTTACAACTTTTTGAAATACTGGCGATTTTTTAAATGTCCAAGAATTTTTAGTAAAAATTGCCATCAACTTATCCATGATCAGAAACAATCATTATTGTCGGTCATCCTCTTATGTTAAAAAATGCCAGCACGTTTAAATTACACCCACAAAGACTTTTAGATTTGTTTATTATTTATGGAGAATGTGATAAAGGAATACCAAGAACATGTAACACATTTGCTACTCGATACCCACAAGACCAGAAAGCATCCACCATACACTGTAAAACGCATATTAGATAATTTTAGAATATTTGGCGCTGTCAAATGGCACATGCCAAATTTTATTATGGCAATCGATGTAGAATTAAATTTGAGGTGGACTTATATCAGCATGTCCTTCCTATATCTAACACATGTACTTTTTGAATTATTCGCAGGTTTTTGTTGAAAATTACAATTTATCCAAAAACATAGAAACCTATGAAACAATTGAAACAATAAAGACAAAAGAACAAATGGACCTTTAAACTGTCAGTTTCTAGTTGTAATTAACTATGTTTTGCTAGCCTTTCATAAACGATAATGGCCCTTTATTCCAATGAAGTGATTATTGGATACACTGCCAGAAAATTGTTGCAAGAATTTAATGTCAAATATCCCAATTTGCCGCGGATGAATAAACAAAAGTTTTCAAGACTGAAAAACAAGTTTCTTTGTGCCGGAAACATTCATCCTCCAAGAAGAACTAAATCTGTTAGGGAATCTGAAGACAATCAAATAAACGTTCTGGGATATTTTGACGCGTTTCCAAGATCATTGATACAAGCAGCAGCTTTTGATTTGGAATTGACTTACTCCTCGATACAGAGAATTTTACATGATCATAAAAGACATGCCTACTCTTTCATACGGTTACAAAAGCTTCGACCAACCGATTATCCCAGAAGAGTAACTTTTTGTGAAGAGCTTTTGATGAAAATACAGGAGACGAATTACTTGGACGGATGAAGCGAAATTTGCACAGGTGGGAGTTTTCAATTGAAGAAATTGACATTTTTGGGCCGCCGCAAATCCCCCCTAATCTCTGAAGTTGAAAATTAAATTCAATTTTCTATAAACTTTTCTGTTTAGTAATGGATAATCGGTTACATTATGTGTGGTATATGTATGATGAAAATTTGAATGTGAACAAATTTTTAGAGATTATTAACAATGCAGTTCAAGATTTTGTCGATAATCTTCCATTGCAGCATGCCATCCACTCATGATATCAAATGGATGGAGCACCAGCACATTCAACAAATGCTGTAGACTTAAGACTGAGAGAATTGTTTCAAGACAGATTGTGGGGCAAAAGAGGTCCATTTCTTTGGCCCTCAAGATCACCGGATCTGACGCTATTAGATTTTTACTTATGCGGGCGAGTTAAGGATCTGGGTTATCAAACTGCACCCCCAACTAGGGAAGACTTGAGATTAAAAATAACATAAGCCATGAATGAGATTGATGGAAATGAAATAAGAAATGCTATCACATCCGTCCAGCATCGAATTATTGAGTGTTTGAACCAAAACGGTGCACATATCGAGCATCTTCTGTATTATACATAGTTAGTAGTCATTTTACACTAGATCAAGTATTTCCAAAATATTAGCAAATTGAATTAGGTAGATATCTACATAGTATGTTGTATTAAACACTTATCTAAGTTTAATTGTTATTTTGTGTTTTTTTTTTGGTTCTATTGTTTTAATTGTCTCATAGGCTACTTTGCTACTAGCTACTTTTTTTTTTCCAATATGGCGAATCAGGACAAGCTGCTGTCCAAAGATCAGTGTAGTTATTGTGGGAAAAAATACCACTAAAAAACAAGTTAAATGTGCAAAGTGTAATAAAATATACCACAACAGACAATAAAAGTGTAAACTAAGAAAGTGATATAATCAACAGTGACAGTGAGGATGCTGATATTCAGGCAAAATACCAAGACTTACTAAAAGAAAATAAGCAACTAAAAGAATAGAATGTCGAAATGGCAAATACCATAAAGTAATTATGTGAAAGGATTTTAAATCTACAAAAAGATATATTACATTATCAAGGTAAAAATATACGCACCAAAAACTCAACATCTGAAGATGACATAAAATCAAAAATAAAAGCTTATATTCATGCAGAAATAGAAAAAGAAAATCACCACATTATAGAAAGAAATAAATAACCTTAAAATTATAAACAATAACTCGAACAGTTTAAGGTTACGCTACGCTAAAGGATTAACCACACATTTGGCTAGCATAGGACAGCGATAGCTTTGGAGGCCCCGAGAGGTGCTGGGCCTCTAGCATCAAATATCCGAACTTCTTGCTTTCTAGTCGAGTAACAGAAAATTGGTGTATTTATGGACTCGCCGCGGTTGTGCATCTAATTGTACAGAATCGGTTGCAGGATAATTTAAATTTAATATATCACCTTTTTATTCTTCATGGTAGGTAATAAATGCAAATTAATGTTTTTTAACTTTTAGGCTTTTTAGTCACATAAACTGTAAATTTGTTAAAAAAATGTTACCTATTAATTATCACAACAGTAATATATTAATATAAAATAATAATTATTTTATACGCTATAAAGTATATACCTAATAAAATTTTAAATAAAGTAAATATAGATTGTCATTATTACAATGAAATAAAATCATAAGGCAGAAACACCATAGTCCACAGACTTTTTAATTAATATATTTACTATTATTAAAGTTATAAATAAATATTAAAAGAAAAACCAACAAAACAAATAAATGAAACATGTCAAAGTAAAAAGAAAATATTATAACATCACTTTAAGTTGAACCATAAATATTTTAGTATTTTCAAAAGGAAAATAATTCCGGAATTACATCAAATTCGGTGCCCAGACTACATCATATGGATTTTAAAACACTATCTCTCAAACCGATCTCTTCAAGTCTAAGCTAAAAACAAATTGTCCACTCCATTTACTCCTAAACAAGGTTTACCACAGGGTTCTCCCCTTTCTCCACTACTCTACAATATTTTCTGCTATGATATATATAATTACAATCTGGAACATCCACGGAATGTTGACCATAATGCATATATGCTACAATTTGCTGATGATAATTGCCTGGTCTCCCGTGGGAAATCTTTGAGAGAAACCATTGAAAAACTTCAACAACTCTCAGATAATACAATATTCTGGATGAAGAAATGGCGCACTATTCCAAATCCAAATAAATCTCATCCGATTATATTTAACCATAGAATTACAGATAATTCTCCATCAATTAATCTACTTCAACAAACACTCCGACCTTCTCAATCTTGCAAGTACCTAGGTATCAATATTGACAGCAAGCTAAATTTTAAGTCTCACACAAAATGGTGTAAACAAAGTGTTGTATCAAGAACTAAACACTTTAGATCCCTTACATATAGAAATGAAGGTATAAATAAGTCAACGGCATGTAACATATACAAAATGATTTGCCGACCCATACTGGAATATGGTTTCATTCTATTTGGAAATTGTCGAAAGCCAGCCTTAAATAACATCGAAGTAGGGGAAAGAAGTAGTCTGAGGAAGAAAATTAGGCACCCCAACAATCCTCTAATATCCTTCTTTACCAAAAAACCAAAATTGAACCTATACTCTCCAGATTCCAAAGACTCTCAAAAAAATTCTCCAGCAATTTATCTAACATCGAATTAATAAATCCTTTAATTTACCCAACAAATCCCAACATCCCACCCAAACAATCTACGAATCCGTTGACTGAAGAGTCTATAAGATACGCAACTATACGGCCAAAACCGTTCCTATATGTTCATCTCGCTCATCACGCTTCATCCACACGTCCCTATCCACATATTGTTCGTTGACTTGTGGTGCCACCGCGCGGTGTTATTTTGCGCGAACCGCGAATAGAAATACTGGACGTTGATATCCAGCGTACGAGGGTACATAATATATTTATTAAGTTATAATTCTCCACGCAGGTTGTAGACCGGCGCAATCAGTGCCGGCGCCAGGGCATTTGGCACCTGTAGCAAACAGTTGCTTGCCGCCCTGATAAAAAACATTTACAAGTTACTACTGTTAGGACAAATTTATTAATAAAAACTTACAAACAAAAATCTCAGATAAATAATTCTTTCACTAGTTTCACTTAAAATTCAAAAACAAGAGAAACCTTTAACTATCAATTATTGTCGCATTTCATCTTTTAAGTCGCCACGTTGTGCGCTGTAACAATCGCGTTTTGTTCGAAATTGCAATTGTTCCTTGTCCTCGAGACCCATTTAGGGTTCAAAAAATGTTTTTTTTGAGATTTTTGTTCAATTTTGAGTTTCTGAAATTTATAAAAATGTGATAAATTAAAAATATCTTATTTTGCTATTCGGTTCAGCTTCATGGAATAGTATTTATGAGTACGTTTAAGACCTCCCAATTTTTTAAAATAATTAGAAAAAAGAATATGCAAATGTCGAGGATGGTGTTTTTGATCTTTCAGCGCTTGCGTAGCGAGAACGGTAATAAATACGAAAATGCACCGCACTTTTTTTTGTACAACATGGAATTTTCTACAAACAAGTCCGCGAGGGCATATTCTTATCTACTATAGTTTTCGAGCTACAGGTGCTCACGTGTAAGCATAAAAATGACTGTTTTTTACGCTACTCTGCAAGTGGCGACTTAATTAACAAACAAAAAATTAAGAAAACGGCGATGCTAATAGTCAAATTTAAATTACACAAAACATAATGAGTAACTTCTGTTTAAAACTGTTTTTTATACGATGCATAATATTAATAATGGAGTTACAAGTATTAAAAACCGCTGCCCAAGGAATCACTACTTCCACATCCAGATTCTCTATCCAAGTCACTCACAACGAAAAAACTTTGTATGTGAAAATAATTGTTTATGGAACTTTAATAATATAATATTTGAAATCCTCTACCCCAAAAACCCATAAAACGATACCCCACATCGGTAGTGGGGTGGGGGTGGTGATAGGGGGGTGGTAATGGGGGGTGGATGAAGTAAAAAAAATATTTTGAGGTTTCTGGTTCCTGTACATACACTAAATCACAATTTTTTTTCATCCCCTTTAATAAGGAGGTGGGGGTGGTAATGGGGGTGGCTAATGCCAATTTTTTTTTGAGACCTTAGCTTTTCTTATATATACTAAATACCAATTTCATGGACTCTTACCTGCTTGATTTACCCATTTACCCCAAATTTACCCCAATTTACCCCCCAACCCTTCGACGGAACAAGATGAAAATATAATCTAGTTCTAGATCTCGTTAAAGTACATATGTGTACCAAATTTCAAGTCAATATCTTAAACGGTTGCAGAGTAAACGTGCGCACAAAAAAAAGTTACAGACAGACAGAAATTTTGTTTTCGCTCAAACTTAAAATCTCGACGTTTCATGACATTTTAAGCCTATTTGGACAATAAAAATTTTAAAAATTTTTTTGTCGTTACTATACTTCCACTGGTCGTGGAAGTAAAAAATGTTGAAATAGAATAAAAAAATGGTTAAATATTCTTTGTGTTATTGAAATGTATGTACAATTGTACAGAAAAAAACACTAATTAATAAAAATATGCGGCAAGTTCCAGTTATATAGAAATCGATGAAAATGAAAAATTACACTTTTCGGTCCTAATATTAATTGTTTATATGTGATAAATAAAAACAAAATGATATGTCAATAATAGATACATTTTTTTAAGAAAGAAAATTACTTCCTACAAGGTGGAAAAGTTCAGATGTACGATTTTTTTAATGTTTTTTGCATTAAAAAACGCATATTTAAGAAAAATGAAGGACGCCATCGTGCAGAGCGATCAGAAATTCATAAATAAAAAAATCGACTACAAATTCTCATTGGACAAATAATATTTAACTGCTTTAACGGGCTGCTTGGAGAACAGCGCGAAAAACAGTTACTTTGAGGTTTGCGCGCGGGCGCCTTTGGCATGTGAGCCATAATAGATAAAAATGTGCTCTCAGGGACTTTTTTGTACAAAATTCGATGCTTTATAAAAAATGCATTGTGTACCATTTGTGCGATACTTTATCGCCTCGAAAACTATGCTCTCGAAAAAGTAATACCTACTTGTAATAAAAAAAAAATTAACCAGTCTTTCCGCAGATATTCAAATTAAGTTAATTACTTCCACATCCAGTGGAAGTATAGTAACGACAAAAAAATTTAAAAAAATTTTTATTGTTCAAATAGGCTTAGAATGTCGTGAAACGTCGAAATTTTAAGTTTGAGCGAAAAAAAAATTCTGTCTGTCGGTCTGTAACTTTTTTTTGTGCGCACGTTTACTCTGAAACCGTTTGAGATATTGACTTGAAATTTGGTACACGTATGTACTTTAACGAGATCTGGAACTAGATTATATGTGAGGCGGAAAGCAAAAAGAGACCTCTTGTCGGCAATTTCCGATTTTTAGTTATTGATATTAAATGAATTAAGCTCTAATTCTGAACGATTTGGTGCAAAAATCATGTCTCTATGATTTTTTTTGTTTAAGTTACTAGTGCGTTTATGAAGAGGGACCTCTTGTCGGTCCCATGTTATTTCTCCATAAGCGACAGGAGGTACCTTTTCCAAGGCTGAACAATACTGAACATTGACTGCTTTATCGATTATTTTAAGTGTTTCATTCAATTATATCGGTTTTGTAATCGATTACAACTTGTAAAGGACAAAATCCGAAAATCGATCATATTGACCCAAACCACTAATTTCAACTGTACTGAAAAATTAACATCGCCGACAAGAGGTCCCTTTTTGCTTTCCGCCTCACATATTTTGATCTAGTTCTGTCGAAGGGTTGGGGGTAAATTGGGGTAAATTTGGGGTAAATTGGGGTAAATTTGGGGTAAATAGGTCAATCAAGCAGGTAAGAGTCCATAAAATTGGTATTTAGTATATACAAGAGAAGCTAAGGTCTCAAAAAAATGTTTGGCATTAGCCACCCCCATTACCACCCTAACCCCCTTATTAAAGGGGATGAAAAAGAAATGTGATTTAGTGTGTGTACAAGAACCAGAAGCCTCAAAATATTTTTTTACTTCATCCACCTCCACTATCACCCCCCCATCACCACCCCCACCCCACTACCGATGTGGGGTATCGTTTTATGGGTTTTTGGAGTAGAGGATTTCAAATATTTTATTATTAAAGTTCCATAAACAATTATTTTCACATACAAAGTTTTTTCGTTGTGAGTGACTTGGATAGAAAATCTGGATGTGGAAGTAGTGATTCCTTGGACAGCGGTTTTTTATAATGCAGAAACAATAAAAATACAACCATTTTAATGTTTGATTGATCGTCTTTAATTCTGGTCCTTCATATTGTCATGGTTTCTAAGATATTCGACATTTAAACAAACTACTGAATCCTATAAACGTTCGGTTGCCGTCTCTAAACTTAAATTTCTCCAAAACTATTAATCCTATATAAATATAAAAATATTTCATTCTCAGTGTATAACCTTTATTTTTTATGTTCCCCATTTTTTGCAATTTAATGAGATATTTGCAAGGGAACAAAAATTTCACGTTTTTTTCGAAAATTTTTAGTTAGTTTAAAATGCATTTTTTTTTTCTAAGAAAAAAATTGAGCGTGTGATCCTGATCATACTATATTACTATACTGTTAACGAATTTGAGTATTTGAGAATTTTATTTTTGCTGACTACTTACAGTAATAAAATGGAAACTTTTTATTAAAATAATGCGGAAAAGCATGTTTTTTTTCTCACAGTTTATTTTTATTTAATGCTATAGAAATATTTAAAAAAATCATTTGAAAGCTTAATTCATATTTCGTTGTTTTGGCTGATATAATTTTTGACGTAAGTGCCATAATTTCTCAGGTGTTAACATTTAATCTAAATGCTTCATCTTATAAACATTAGGACTAGGACGCCATCTTTATAATCCCAGATCTCCGAAACCATTAATTTTGCAGAAATTAGGGAAATAAATTAAATTTATCCTGTGCTTAGTAGATTTCTTATTTGTCTCTAGCATGTTTTCCCTAATTGTAATCTTTTCCAATTATTTGACGAAAATCGTTTCGAAATACCTTTTTCTTAAAGCGAAAGTATCAATTTTCAAGTCCTCATAAATAAATAATATAGAAACTTTTCTGTGATGCATTCACTACTAAACTGCCAGAAATAAATGAAATCAAATTCAAATGACATTATTTTGAAATTAAAACCTCTAGTTACTGTACTAACGTGACATACTAGGATTTTAGTACGGGCAGAACGAAAAAAATATCAAATATTTTAACTACAGAAGGGTAATTATTTTATATTTTATATTTATTTGCTATTATCACGATTTGCATATAACCTAAATAATATTCTCTAATACAGAAGGGTATTTATCAGTTTTTATCAGTATTTTAATTTATTCTCATAAAATTTCTTCAACTAAATTTTCAGCTCTTGTTATTGCCATTCAATATGTTTGAAAACTGTAATGCGTAAAAGGCGGCAAAAAAGACAATAATGTGACAAACATGTGTCAAAATAGTATATTATTCAACGAGCATATAATGATGGCTATTATTCACGAGGGTGAAGTTTAAGACACGAGCCGTAGGCGAGTGTCTTAAATCACCAGAGTGAATAGTAGCCATTATATGCGAGTAGAATATTATACTTTGTCCACGACAATTAAATATTTTTGATTAAATTATTTACTGAAGAATTTTTATGTCCCATTTATTTTTAACATTTTAATGTAAAATTTTTCGATTTTTCTGCCCATAAATGCATAGAGGTGATTTCAGCAGCTTTGGTAATGTCTGGGGTTTCCACATATAGTTTCACTTTTTTTATTTTACAACTAACTAACTTAAATGAACGAGATAAATATGACGCACAAATTTTGACGTTTCAAATCCATAACAAAATTACGCTTTGACGCATTGTCATGGCTTACTTATAAAATAATGAAGTTTGTAGGCGCGTAGGTAAATGGTTTCAAAAACAATGTTGGAGACTGCCGCGTGTTGCTAATATGTGATGGTTTGAAATAAACTTACTAATGTAGTTTTTGAGTGTTCATTAAAGTACCTCTTCGGCGTGTACCATTTGAGTGCTTTCTAAAAAACTTAGAGAACCAACACTTGTCTTTTGGTTGCTGCAATTTTGACATTTTAAATTTTTAGTAAAAAGTCACTAACGTGATTTCTTATAAACAACTGACTGTCCTCATTATTCACTAGTGAATAATGAATTCATTATTCACTGCAGAGAATAATGGATAGCATTATCCTTGAGGAAACACACACATAATGAGTACATTATTTAATAGTCGTGGACAAAGGTACCTATTTAAAGGGTGCACTGACCTGACCTAAATTCGAAGTGAATAATCCATCACGGGGGTCCAGCAAACTGGCCCGTAAACCTTGGAAGATACTTCTATATTACATATTTTTATAATATATATTATAATATTTTAACTTTATTAATTGATTATTTATAATTTCCTATTTATTTTTCTCACAATTTTTTCCTTACGTTAAGGAATATGAAAGAAGAGTCACCGTTTTCTTTTCAAATTTTTTAAACACCACACTCGTAATTATTGACGTTTCGGTGAATATTTTCAAGCCAATATAATAGAAAATTTTCTGATTGTAACATTTTCAACCTAATTTTACTTCCACATCCAGTGGAAGTATAGTAACGACAAAAAAATTTTAAAAAATTTTTATTGTTCAAATAGGCTTAGAATGTCACGAAACGTCGAGATTTTAAGTTTGAACGAAAAAAAAGTTTCTGTCTGTCGGTCTGTCTATAACTTTTTTTGTGCACACGTTTACTCTGGAACCGTTTGAGATATTGACTTGAAATTTGGTACACATATGTACTTTAACGAGATCTAGAACTAGACTATATTTTCATCTTGTTCCGTCGAAGGGTTGGGGGGTAAATTGGGGTAAATTTGGGGAAAATAGGTAAATCAAGCAGGTAAGAGTCCATAAAATGGGTATTTAGTATATACAAGAGAAGCTAAGGTCCCAAAAAAAGTTTTGGCATTATCCACCCCCATTACCACCCCCACCCCATTATTAAAGGGGATGAAAAAAAATTGTGATTTAGTGTGTGTACAAGAACCATAAACCTCAAAATATTTTTTTACTTCATCCACCCCCACTACCACCCCCCCATCACCACCCCCACCCCGCTACCGATGTGGGGTATCGTTTTATGGGTTTTTGGGGTAGAGGATTTCAAATATTATATTATTAAAGTTCCATAAACAATTATTTCCACATACAAATTTTTTTCGTTGTGAGTGACTTGGATAAAAAATTTAGATGTGGAAGTAGTGATTCCTTGGGCAGCGGTTTTTCATAAGAAATCGATTTTTTTGAATTCTAAAAAAAAAATTTTGCGGGCAAGGAAAAGTGGAAATAGTCCAATGCAATAAGGTTTATACCTGGGAACCCAGCTATAGTAAATGGATTTGAATGATTTTTTTTGTTGAGATTCTAATGCCATAAATTAAAAAGTTTACCCATTAAAAATTACCGCCATTTCGAGAATCCGTAAATTAAAAAATTAAATCAAAATTTTTAGAAATCCCAACAATAAATACAATTATCGATATTTTTAAATATTTCTTTTAAGAAATTAATGATTGTTATAGTTTTCGAGGTTGTTTATAAAGAATTTGAAATGAAATGAAACATTAATCTGTATTTTTAAAATATATATATTGTCGCATTATCAGCTTTTTATTTTTAAAGGTGGAAACCAACTCTAACAACTAAAGAATTAATTAATTTTCTAATTTTACGAATATATTAACGAAAATCCATAAACTTATGTTTTTGAGGTCGCTGAATATGACTGAGATCAAAACATACGAGACAAAAATATTAAGGGTTGAAAAAATTCTGAAAAATTAATAATTCTTCTAATGTTACAAATGAATTCACGAAAATCCATATACTCGTGATTTTTAGGTAGCTGAATATGATTATGAGGTCTAAATTTATTTTTTAAAAATGGTGGATTATAAATTATCACAAAAAAGTACAGTAATATGTATAATTTTATTAAAAATACAAATTGTTATAAATAAATCAAATTAATACAATTAAGTAAACTAATTAAATAACATTTTTAATCTGCGCTCTAAACATGCCAAAGTGCTATGTAACCTGCTATTTTTGGGTATTCTTCGAAAAATAGACGGTTATTGCTCGTCTCTACCTATTATAGACATTTAAAATGCGCGTACAAACTGAAAAGTTTCAACATTATTTCAAATTGTCATTATCTCTGGAACAGTTTGTCGTAGGAAAAAAATAAAAACCCAAACTCTTCGGTTTTTTTACAAGCTTCATTGCATTCTTATATCATGATTTTATCAATCTTATAGTTTTTGAGATATTTCAATTTTAAATACAAATTTTCTTGCTTAGACGCTGAAGAGCCATCTTTAAACCTTTATATATCTGGAACAATTTGTCGTAGTAAAGCAAAAACAAACAAGCTGTTCGTTTTTTTTATAAGCTTCATTATAAAAATGTTTTCTGAGCAATTTCCAAAAACCCGATTTTTTTCAAAAAAATTATGAAATTTTTGAATTGAAAATAGGTACAAAATGAAAAATGATTATTTTATTTTAAAAATTCTTAAAAAAATTGAGCATATTAGTAATAATATGTATTAACAATATATAGAAGGATTAAAAAAAAATTGAATTGATAAGAAATTAGAGTAATAAGACTAAAAAAAATGGCGCCTAATTTTAAAATGCGCTACTTTTTTGTTTGTAACTTTTTTAGTTTTCAGTATGAAAGGTCGTAATACGTCTCAATCGAAAGAAAATTTTAATACCTATAACTTTTACAAGAAAACTTAACATATTTTGAGTAATTTTAGATTTTAACGTTGTATATTGTTTTCTGAAAGTGTCGGAGCCATTTTGAAAATGCCATATTTCCAAAACTAAAAATGGGAAAAAACCATTCGATTTGTTTTCGTGAAAGCTTTAATTTTTTTAAAGTCCACATTTTTCGAGTAATTTTAAAAAAAGTCCAGGAATACTTAGGGGGTGACAATTGCAATTTTATGTGTATTTTTTGTTTTTTGCGACAACCCCTAAGAAGGGTTGCCACCACCCCTGACCAAAAAGCAGGAAAAATGACAATATAAAAATTTGGAAATTCATTATATTGTTTTCGGGCTAGGATTTAAAAGCTTCACTTACTGTACTATTCATTTATTTCGCTTTTTGGAGCTTCTGCCATCTTCAAATTAATTTTAAAAAGTCTTATTTTTTTACAAATTCTTTATAAACAACCTCGAAAACTAAAACAATCAACGGTACGAAAATCTACCACATCGATAAAGTCGTGGGATCAAATTATTATAACATAAAGCTACTACGTTCAGCAACGGCAACGAAACAACGAAAACAATGGCGTGACAAAATTTTAATTTGAAATTTTCTAAGTATTTGCGACAGTTTCCTAATTTAAAATTCTGGAAATATTCAAGAAAATGTCATTCATAAATGATTTATCATGTAGGTCAGTATCAGACGCGCGTACGTATACAATTAATAAGAAAATATTATACAATTTTTTAAACAGAACTAATACTAATACTACCGTCAAATCTTTTGTAGGCCCGAAACAGTGGCGTGGATCGAATATGTAAAAATAAATCAGAAAATAAATGGGAAAATATTTACAATTTGTCTATCTGGAGATGTCGATTAGATATTATTACGTGGAACTACTTATAACAATGCACTGAAACCACTACTAGGGTCAAATTATTTGTAGGTCCGGAACAGTGGCGTAGATAGAATATATAAAAATAAATAGGAAAATATTTACAGTTTGTTTATTTGGAGATGTCGATTAGATATTATTACGTGGAACTACTTATAACATTGCACTGAAACCACTACTAGGGTCAAATCATTTGTAGGTCCGGAACAGTGGCGTTGATAGAATATAAAAAGATAAATAGGAAAATATTTACAATTTGTTTATCTGGAGATGTCGATTAGATATTATTAAGTGGAACTACTTATAACAACGCACTGAAACCACTACTAGGGTCAAATCATTTGTAGGCCCGGAACAGTGGTGTAGATCAAATATATAAAAATAAATAGGAAAATAATTACAATTTGTTTATCTGGAGATGTCGGTTAGATATTTTTACGTAAAACTACTCATAAGGATCCACTGAAAGCGCTACTAGGTTCAAATCATTTGTAGGCCCGGAACAGTGGCGTAGATAAAATATATAAAAATAAATAGGGAAATATTTACAATTTGTTTATCTCGAGATGTCGATTAGTTATTATTACGTGAAACTACTTACAACAATGCACTGAAACCACCACTAGGGTCAAATCATTTGTAGGTCCTGAACAGTGGCGTAGATAGAATATATAAAAATAAATAGGAAAATATTTACAATTTGTTTATCTGGAGATGTCGATTAGATATTATTATGTGGAACTACTTATAATAATGCACTGAAACCACTACTAGGGTCAAATCATTTGTAGGCCCAGAACAGTGGTGTAGATCGAATATATAAAAATAAATAGGAAAATATTTACAATTTGTTTATTTGAAGATGTCGGTTAGATATTTTTACGTAAAACTACTCATAAGGATCCACTGAAAGCGCTACTAGGTTCAAATCATTTGTAGGCCCGGAAAAGCGGCGTAGATAAAATATATAAAAATAAATAGGAAAATATTTACAATTTGTTTATCTGGAGATGTCGATTAGATATTATTAAGTGGAACTACTTATAACAACGCACTGAAACCACTACTAGGGTCAAATCATATGTAGGTTCGGAACAGTGGCGTAGATAGAGTATATAAAAATAAATAGGAAAATAATTACAATTTGTTTATCTGGAGATGTCGATTAGATATTATTAAGTGGAACTACTTATAATAATGCACTGAAACCACTACTAGGGTCAAATCATTTGTAGGCCCGGAACAGTGGTGTAGATCGAATATATAAAAATAAATAGGAAAATATTTACAATTTGTTTATTTGAAGATGTCGGTTAGATATTTTTACGTAAAACTACTCATAAGGATCCGCTGAAAGCGCTACTAGGTTCAAATCATTTGTAGGCCCGGAACAGCGGCGTAGATAAAATATATAAAAATAAATAGGAAAATATTTACAATTTGTTTATCAAGAGATGTCGATTAGATATTATTACGTGGAACTACTTATAATAATGCACTGAAACCACTACTAGGGTCAAATCATTTGTAGGCCCGGAACAGTGGCGTAGATCGAATATTTAAAAATAAATAGGAAAATATTTACAATTTGTTTATCTGGAGATGTCGATTAGATATTATTACGTGGAACTACTTATAACATTGCACTGAAACCACTACTAGGGTCAAATCATTTGTAGGTCCGGAACAGTGGCGTAGATAGAATATATAAAAATAAATAGGAAAATAATTACAATTTGTTTATCTGAAGATGTCGGTTAGATATTTTTACGTAAAACTACTCATAACGATCCACTGAAAGCGCTACTAGGTTCAAATCATTTGTAGGCCTGGAACAGTGGCGTAGATAAAAGATATAAAATAGGAAAATATTTACAATTTGTTTATCAAGAGATGTCGATTGGATATTATTACGTGGAACTACTTATAATAATGCACTGAAACCACTACTAGGGTCAAATCATTTGTAGGTCCGGAACAGTGGCGTAGATAGAATATATAAAAATAAATAGGAAAATATTTACAATTTGTTTATCTGGAGATGTCGATTAGATATTATTAAGTGGAACTACTTATAACAACGCACTGAAACCACTACTAGGGTCAAATCATTTGTAGGTTCGGAACAGTGGCGTAGACAGAATATATAAAAATAAATAGGAAAATAATTACAATTTGTTTATCTGGAGATGTCGATTAGATATTATTAAGTGGAACTACTTATAATAATGCACTGAAACCACTACTAGGGTCAAATCATTTGTAGGCCCGGAACAGTGGTGTAGATCGAATATATAAAAATAAATAGGAAAATATTTACAATAGGGTTTTCCCACTAATTTTATTTTAACATTTTATGTTGTGAAAATGATATAATAAAACATTATATTAATTTACAACAATTTACTTTTCTAATAAGAATTACTTCTAAGAAAATATCGTTAAAACAACTTGCTGATAATTTCAGGGCTTTTTAAAACGGGCATTTTTACGCGCCAGAATTACGTATCTACCCGGAAAACCAATGAGATTATAGATATAACTTTGTGTTAAAGGAAGCTTTCCTCTAAAATTCTCCGAATTTCCTCTTTTATTGTTTCTACTGCGATTGGTCTAAAGCAGTGGACTTATAAATATTGGCCAATCAGAATCCAGATAAAAAATGCCACACAAATTATTCGTAAAAGCGTCGGACGTTGATATTTTGTAGTTTGGGATTAACCTTCACCCGCTTTTGCACTGACGGTACACATCAGATGACAGATGACTAACCTAAAACTTTATTTATGTTTTGATGAAATATTTGTTTAGATTTTACAGCAGAAAACCAGTTTTCGTCTTTCAATATTAAGTGATACTGTCAAAAATAATATTGAGGGAGCATTTTCACTAGTATTATTACACAAAGGTACAAAACAAACTTTTTTAGGCATTTTAATTATCCATTACAACTCATAATAATTAAAAAGTGCTGTCAATAAATAGATGTTATGTTTTATATTTTTCACGGCTATCTTATACAACAATGTAACCGACTTTTTATTGGATTTCAGGGCGTTGACGTCACAACGCGCTAATTTATGGCTGTTTAAAATGAATTCAATATTTTTCAAACTTTAAGTTTTGTTTTTGTCATTATTAGTAAAATTAAAAAGATAATAAATATGCCATAAATAATTTTTTTACGTGAATTAAGTACTTCAGCAATCATTTTTTTTTCTGAGAAAACCCTATTTGTTTATTTGAAGATGTCGGTTAGATATTTTTACGTAAAACTACTCATAAGGATCCACTGAAAGCGCTACTAGGTTCAAATCATTTGTAGGCCCGGAACAGCGGCGTAGATAAAATATATAAAAATAAATAGGAAAATATTTACAATTTGTTTATCAAGAGATGTCGATTAGATATTATTACGTGGAACTACTTATAATAATGCACTGAAACCACTACTAGGGTCAAATCATTTGTAGGCCCGGAACAGTGGCGTAGATCGAATATTTAAAAATAAATAGGAAAATATTTACAATTTGTTTATCTGGAGATGTCGATTAGATATTATTAAGTGGAACTACTTATAACAACGCACTGAAACCACTACTAGGGTCAAATCATTTGTAGGTTCGGAACAGTGGCGTAGATAGAATATATAAAAATAAATAGGAAAATAATTACAATTTGTTTATCTGGAGATGTCGATTAGATATTATTAAGTGGAACTACTTATAATAATGCACTGAAACCACTACTAGGGTCAAATCATTTGTAGGCCCGGAACAGTGATGTAGATCGAATATATAAAAATAAATAGGAAAATATTTACAATTTGTTTATCTGGAGATGTCGGTTAGATATTTTTACGTAAAACTACTCATAAGGATCCACTGAAAGCGCTACTAGGTTCAAATCATTTGTAGGCCCGGAACAGTGGCGTAGATAAAATATATAAAAATAAATAGGGAAATATTTACAATTTGTTTATCTCGAGATGTCGATTAGTTATTATTACGTGAAACTACTTACAACAATGCACTGAAACCACCACTAGGGCCAAATCATTTGTAGGTCCTGAACAGTGGCGTAGATAGAATATATAAAAATAAATAGGAAAATATTTACAATTTGTTTATCTGGAGATGTCGATTAGATATTATTACGTGGAACTACTTATAATAATGCACTGAAACCCCTACTAGGGTCAAATCATTTGTAGGCCCGGAACAGTGGCGTATATAGAATATATAAAGAGGAAAATATTTACAATTTGTTTATCTGGAGATGTCGATTAGATATTATTAGGGATTGCAATTTACCGGAAGTTTTAATAACCGGTAAATCGGTAAATAAAAATGTAAATAACCGGTTAACCGGTATTTACCGGTAATTTTTAGAATGAATGATTAGGGTGGCGAAAATGGCAATTGTCTTTTTCCATGTACAAAATTATCTAAATTTAACAAAAAACATTTTTATATACGTATAATTAATATAATTAGGCTTTGAGAAGCATATTTTTTCCAAATTGAAATTCGCTTACAGTCGATTGAAAAAATTCTACAGTTTTGCGAGAGACATATCTAGAGAGTGTAAATCAAAATTTTGTGATTCACTCATATTCTTTAGTTGATTGTGGTGATGTTGTATTTGGAAAGTTATTATCGGCGACAGCAAAAAAGAAAATTCAAAAACTTCAAAATTCATGTATGCGTTATATTTATTTACAGTATCCCATATAGACAACATATATCACCACATCTAAATAAACATAACATATTAAACATGGAAAACTGCAGACATTTACATATGCTCACACTTATTTGGCGAATAATTCATAATGACGAACCTCAGTACTTAAGAAATAAGTTAATTTCACGAGATCACTTGCATAATACAAGATACAAACAAAATTTTTTAGTGCCTCAGCATGAAACTGCGATTTCTCAAAGACCATTTACGTATTTTGCATCTCATCTTTGGAATGAACTTCCAAATGAATATAAAAAATATAAATCAAAAATTTTTTTAATTAAAGTTGTCAAAAATTACATTTTGGCTGATCAGAAGCAGGAGACTTTGCTGCGTTATGGATGCGCGTATGTTTCTTTTTCATTTTCCGATATAATGTTATTTACTTTTAACCTTTTTGCTTCGCTTCGGGGGGTCTGCCCGTTCCCCTTGTCTGCTCGCATGTCTGAGTGCTGCTGTTGTTATTATTGTTATTATTATTATTATAAAATATAACATTTGTTAGATTATTACAATTCATTACTGAATATTACCAAATAAAATAATAATTATTTTTTTCTTGAAATTTTAGATTTATATGTATTAATATTTTTTTATAATCTTAGATTTAGTTTATTTGTATTTGGGCAAATGGAAGAAGAGCTCTACAGTTCAATTTGTACCATATTTACTATGAGTAAAATAAATGTATTATTATTATTATAATGAACAAACAAAAGGTTTTTTTATCGAAAGGAAAAAATATAAATGAAATTAAATATATAATTATTCTGAAAATAACAAAAATTACAAACAAAAACTCAAATAGGGCATTTACTGAATACCTAATCTAAAAATACAATATTTTTTAAAAATAGCAAGTTAAAAGGGCTAGTTTTTCAAAGCTGTATCTGTTAATCGTCTGATATTTGTACATAGAATACCACCAACTGAAAATGCCCTTCCTCTATCGATATTGGTAGGTCGATATGTTAATAAGAATTGGTAATAACATTCTTCTAAATGTTTTCCACGGATATTTGAGGCAGTGAAATATTCAATTTCCTGTCGCAAGATATTGTCAATGCCTGTCGTAGCTTTCTTAGAGCTTGGTGTTTGGGTTTTACTTTTTATATTATTTATTTATTGTTAAAAGTGCTCAGTGATGGGACAGTCAGTCTATATTTAGTGAATACTAGTCACTGACATAAATAGAAACGTTGAATACGTGACATATCGTAAGTTCAGAATTTACCGAAATAACCGGTAAGAAATTAAAATAACCGGTAATTATCGTCATGTGTTTTTTGTCCTGTTTACCGGTTAACCGGTTAACCGGTAATGCAATCCCTAGATATTATTAAGTGGAACTACTTATAACAACGCACTGAAACCACTACTAGGGTCAAATTATTTGTAGGTCCGGAACAGTGGCGTAGATAGAATATATAAAAATAAAGAGGAAAATATTTACAATTTGTTTATCTGGAGATGTCGATTAGATTTTATTACGTGGAACTACTTACAACAATGCACTGAAACCCCTACTAGGGTCAAATCATTTGTAGGCCCGGAACAGTGGCGTAGATCGAATATATAAAAATAAAGAGGAAAATATTTACAATTTGCTTATCTGGAGATGTCTGTTAGATATTTTTACGTAAAACTACTCATAACGATCCACTGAAAGCGCTACTAGGTTCAAATCATTTGTAGGCCCGGAACAGTGGCGTAGATAAAATATATAAAAATAAATAGAGAAATATTTACAATTTGTTTATCTGGAGATGTCGATTAGATATTATTACGTGAAACTACTTATAACAATGCACTGAAACCACCACTAAGGTCAAATCATTTGTAGGTCCGGAACAGTGGCGTAGATAGAATATATAAAAATAAATAAGAAAATATTTACAATTTGTTTATCTGGAGATGTCGATTAGATATTATTAAATGGAACTACTTATAACAACGCACTGAAACCACTACTAGGGTCAAATCATTTGTAGGCCCGGAACAGTGGTGTAGATCGAATATATAAAAATAAATAGGAAAATAATTACAATTTGTTTATCTGGAGATGTCGGTTAGATATTTTTACGTAAAACTACTCATAAGGATCCACTGAAAGCGCTACTAGGTTCAAATCATTTGTAGGCCCG
The DNA here is from genome assembly GCA_936432065.2 of Rutpela maculata. NCBI lineage: Eukaryota > Metazoa > Arthropoda > Insecta > Coleoptera > Cerambycidae > Rutpela > Rutpela maculata. The sequence goes on along the minus strand of OW386285.2, from coordinate 199,114,073 downwards.
AAACAGCGGCGTAGATAAAATATATAAAAATAAATAGGAAAATATTTACAATTTGTTTATCTGGAGATGTCGATTAGATATTATTAAGTGGAACTACTTATAATAATGCACTGAAACCACTACTAGGGTCAAATCATTTGTAGGCCCGGAACAGTGGCGTAGATAGAATATATAAAAATAAATAGGAAAATATTTACAATTTGTTTATCTGGAGATGTCGATTAGATATTATTACGTGGAACTACTTATAACAATGCACTGAAACCCCTGCTAGAGTCAAATCATTTGTAGGCCCGGAGAGTAGCGTAAATCGAATATATAAAAATAAATTAGAAAACAAATAGAAAAATATCTACAACATGTCTATCTGGAGATGTCGATTAGATATTTTTACGTGGAACTACTAATAATAATAACTAATCTAATCTCCAGATAAACAAATTGTAAATATTTTCCTAATTATTTTTATATACTCTATCTACGCCACTGTTCCGGACCTACAAATGATTTGACCCTAGTGGTGGTTTCAGTGCATTGTTATAAGTAGTTCCACGTAATAATATCTAATCGACATCTCCAGATAAACAAATTGTAAATATTTCCCTATTTATTTTTATATATTTTATCTACGCCACTGTTCCGGGCCTACAAATGATTTGAACCTAGTAGCGCTTTCAGTGGATCCTTATGAGTAGTTTTACGTAAAAATATCTAACCCACATCTCCAGATAAACAAATTGTAAATATTTTCCTATTTATTTTTATATAATAGATCTACACCACTGTTCCGGGCCTACAAATGATTTGACCCTAGTAGTGGTTTCAGTGCATTATTATAAGTAGTTCCACGTAATAACATCTAATCGACATCTCCAGATAAACAAATTGTAAATATTTTCCTATTTATTTTTATATATTCGATCTATGCCACTGTTCCGGGCCTACAAATGATTTGACCCTAGTAGTGGTTTCAGTGCATTATTATAAGTAGTTCCACGTAATAATATCTAATCGACATCTCTTGATAAACAAATTGTAAATATTTTCCTATTTATTTTTATGTATTTTATCTACGCCGCTGTTCCGGGCCTACAAATGATTTGAACCTAGTAGCGCTTTCAGTGGATCCTTATGAGTAGTTTTACGTAAAAATATCTAACCGACATCTCCAGATAAACAAATTGTAAATATTTCCCTATTTATTTTTATATATTCGATCTACACCACTGTTCCGGGCCTACAAATGATTTGACCCTAGTAGTAGTTTCAGTGCATTATTATAAGTAGTTCCACGTAATAATATCTAATCGACATCTCCAGATAAACAAATTGTAAATATTTTCCTATTTATTTTTATATATTCTATCTACGCCACTGTTCCGGGCCTACAAATGATTTGACCCTAGTGGTGGTTTCAGTGCATTGTTGTAAGTAGTTTCACGTAATAATATCTAATCGACATCTCCAGATAAACAAATTGTAAATATTTCCCTATTTATTTTTATATATTTTATCTACGCCACTGTTCCGGGCCTACAAATGATTTGAACCTAGTAGCGCTTTCAGTGGATCCTTATGAGTAGTTTTACGTAAAAATATCTAACCGACATCTCCAGATAAACAAATTGTAAATATTTTCCTCTTTATTTTTATATATTCTATCTACGCCACTGTTCCAGACCTACAAATAATTTGACCCTAGTAGTGGTTTCAGTGCATTGTTATAAGTAGTTCCACGTAATAATATCTAATCGACATCTCCAGATAGACAAATTGTAAATATTTTCTCATTTATTTTCTAATTTATTTTTACATATTCGATCCACGCCACTCTTTCGGGCCTACAAAAGATTTGACGGTAGTATTAGTATTAGTTCTGTTTAAAAAATTGTACATATTTTCTTATTAATTGTATACGTACGCGCGTCTGATACTGACCTACATGATAAATCATTTATGATTGACATTTTCTTGAATATTTCCAGAATTTTAAATTAGGAAACTGTTGCAAATACTTAGAAAATTTCAAATTAAAATTTTGTCACGCCATTGTTTTCGTTGTTTCGTTGCCGTTGCTGAACGTAGTAGCTTTACGTTATAATAATTTGATCCCACGACTTTATCGATGTGGTAGATTTTCGTACCGTTGCTGGAAACGACCGTTGCCAGCTTCACATCGATGTCATTGTGCCCAAAGCATGGCAATTAGGAAGTTTCCATTTTTCTCATTTTCTCGTAATAAATAGTCTGTATTTTTCTTTTAAATTATCTCAGCTTGCATTTGAGAGCCGAAAAAATTGCTAAAACATACAATCTTGACACGTTCATATTTTTCGAAAAACACCATTGGGACGGCCGTATGATGTCGCGACGTAAAGAGGAAGTCTTCCAGATAAACCTGATCGTAAATTGCACGGCGAAATTCGAAAATTCGGCTCGGCACGAACGAATCAAAAGTGACATTTTGTGACATTTCAGAAAATCGAGCACATACACATAAAGGGAACATACGGCGGGCCGCCGGCATGGCAAGTCAGCGCGTTATGTATTGTGACGTCACGGTGGACTTCAGCCGAGGCGAAGTATTCAAATAAGAAATTGAATAAGTTCGTGAGTTTTTCAGATATCGAGATAATTTTTTTTTTGTTTAACTAGTTATCTGAAAGACTACTAAATGAGGTTGAATGTACATGATATTTCTAAAATAGGAAACTTCCTAATTGGAGATCAAAAAATTCTTTTGACCGTCCACATAAAAAATAAATTGAAAGGCAAAGCTGCCGAATGAATAAATTCACGTAACCCTGGCACCTGGCCAGAAATAAAAGAACTTTTAGAAACTCATTTTGGAGATTCTCGAGATTTAACGGCTCTTATCCAAGACCTACAACGAATTCACCAATTGCCCGGTGAATCCGCCCTAACATTTGTTTCGCGTTTACAAACGCACAATGCTAAAATGCACGCCGCAGTGCAAAAGCAAAATTTAACCTCGACGCAAAGAACCGCACAATCAAATCTCATCGAAACGATGACCTTAAACAACTTATTAATTGGCTTAGAACCGAATTTAGGTCGCATCATACGTGGTAGCAATCCTCTTAGTATACTAAAAGCTGTTAGTAGAATTCGGAGAGAACTACAACTCTCTTACTTCGAGCAACAAAAATTTCCAAAAAATAGTCCGGTCAAAAATCCCACTATGCAATAAAAACGACCAACTTCAAATTTTCAGCAGAAATTCTGTTCGTTTTGTAAACGAAACGGACATGTCATAAATGAATGCCGTACAAGGCAACAAACACAAACAATGCCGTCAACTTCACAAAATTTCCAACGACCAAATTACTCAGGAAATTAAAGTTTCCAAAACTTTTCACAAAATAATCAATTTAGCCAGAGGACATTCCCTCAAAACGGCCAATCTAATCAATCGCAACAAAACAGGTCCTCAGCCATAAGTCCGAACGCTAACTTTACGCAACAACGACCATCCGCTATTCAGCCTAACCCGAATTTTAACCGCTTTAATCAGCAAAAAGCTCATCATTTAAATTACGAACCTTACGATAATTATGCCGATCAATTTAACCAATACAACGACTACTCTCCCGACGATTACCAAAATTACCAAATTCAAAATGAATCATACGAAAACTACAATTCAGAGAACAACCAAAACTACACAGATAATTGTACTGCTAATTCTCAAAACGAGCAGTACGAGGATTATACTGCTAATCCTCAGGATTTTCGCTTAGATCCGGAGTACCCCACGGATACTCCAACACAACAAACAGACCAATTCGAACCAATTACGGAACTAGAAACCCAAATACGAACTGTGAACCTAAACGACAGTTTCGACCCAATGCTGAATTTCCCAGAACAGACGTTCATGTAAATACGCTTTCCCATACCCTATTAACTGTAAATTCAAAGAACCTTTACTATATGATGCAACTGATAAATTTAAAATCTTAATTGACACAGGTGCAGGTATATCAATTTTTAAACCTAAAACAGCTGAAAATTATAGACGTAGATCTCCTGAAAATGTAATTATACAGGGTATTACTGATCAAAAAATTTATATTAACGAATCTGTTCTCATCCCCTTTTCAGATGAATAACACAAAGTTTATATCTATAATCTAGATATAGATTTTGATGGATTATTAGGCGCAGACTTTTTAGAATATTACGAATGCCAAGTAGACTTTAAAAATAAACAACTAGTCACAAATTTTAAAACCGTACCATTATTTAAAGTCACGGAAGAAACTACAGTAAATTTACCTGTACAACCAACTAGTAACTCTAACATCAAAAACCAAAATCCAAATTTAGGCAACATCAAAAATTTAATTTCTATCGAACCTCGCATGGAAAAAAATCTGTAAACTAAAATGTAACCTGCGAAATACCGAGACTATACTGTTAGCCCAGGAAAACGAGAAAGTACGCTTACCAAATGCCATTGTCAAAATCGATCACAATGGAGAATTTTTAACTTCAATAATAAACGCAAACGCGATCCCAAAAACCAAAAACTTTTCGAACCTTAATCTAGAACCAGTACAAAAATTCAAATCAATTTTTAATTTAAATACTCAAAATTCCGACCAACACTTACAGACAGACAGATCCTTTGAAATCAGGAACGAATTGCGCTTGGATCATCTAAACGAAGAAGAGGCCGAAATAGTAACGCAGCTTTGTTTAGATTTTCAAGATATATTCTATTTAGAAGGAGACAATTTGACCTTTACCAATGAAATCAAACACCATATTGACACCGAAAATTCCCGACCGATATTCACGAAATCGTATCGATATCCTCAGGTCCATAAAGAAGTTAAGTCCAAAGTATCGAAAATGTTAAGTCAAGGTATTATTCAACCTTCAATCTCACCTTGGTCCTCTCCTGTCTGGGTAGTTCCCAAAAAAACTGGACGCTTCTGGTAAACAGAAATGGCGCGTTGTAGTCGACTACCGTAAATTCAACGAGGTTACACAATCGGTGACAAATATCCTCTGCCCAACATTTTCGATCTTTTAGATCAACTTAGCAAATGCCAATATTTCACAACCTTAGACTTGGCTTCTGGTTTTCACCAAATTGAAATTAATCCAGCAGACATTCAAAAAACTGCTTTCACAGTTGAAAATGGTCATTTTGAATTCGTAAGAATGCCTTTTGGACTTAAGAATGCTCCATCAACATTTCAAAGAGTGATGGATAACATTTTGTTAGATATTCAAAATGAACGATGTCTCGTCTATATGGACGATATTATTGTTTACTCCCCTACTATTCACGAGCATATTTCTCGATTAACAGAAGTATTCAAAAGATTACAGAAAGCCAATCTCAAAATTCAACCCGACAAATGCGAGTTTTTCCGCAAAGAAGTCGCTTATTTAGGACATCTCATTACAAAAGACGGCGTAAAACCGAATCCTTCGAAAGTTGACGCTATTCTAAATTTCCCTCAACCAAAAAATCAAAAAGAAATTAAATCATTTCTAGGCTTAGCCGGATATTATAGGCGCTTTATCCCAAATTTCTCCAAGATTACCAAGCCCTTAATAAAACTACTACAAAAAGACATACCATTTCTCTTCGACAATGATTGTATAAATTCTTTTCAAAATTTGAAACAAACATTAACAACAACTCCGATATTAATTTACCCTAATTTCGATGAACCTTTCGTTCTAACCACTGATGCGAGCGCATTTGCCGTCGGCTCAGTGCTGAGCCAGGGGCCTATTGGCAAAGATTTACCCATTGCCTATGCTTCTAGAACCTTGTGCAGTGCAGAAACTAAGTATTCAACGATTGAACGCGAGCTTTTATCCATAGTATGAAGTGTAAAGCATTTTAGGCCCTATCTGTAGGGTAGAAAGTTCAAGCTTGTCACCGACCACAGACCACTCACCTGGCTATTCTCTATAAAAGATCCAGGAAGTAGATTTGCCCGTTGGTGACTCAAATTAGAAGAGTACGATTACGAAATAATTTATAAACCTGGCAAAATCAATAAGAACGCGGACGCACTTTCCAGAATCAAAATTAATCATTTTTCCGAATGTTCCAAATCCTTCAAAGGTTCTAGCCGCGAATGACGAAGAGTCAGACGACGATTAAAGCCCAGACAATAACCACGAAATCACCGATGAACAAATCTCCAAAGAATTCGAAACCTTTGCCAACTTATATAAAACAATATCCTTAATAGACTATTCAATAATTAAAGCTTCAAACAAACAACTCTTATATCGAGAACAAAAAGATATTATAACCTTCTTCCAACAAAATAACTTACAAGACCTACATCACAAAATTATCGAGGACATATTCGAAGAAAACCCCGAATTTCATAACGATAAAATCAATATTGTATCGAGCAAAACAGTCAGACATAGGAGATATTTTATCATCCCTCTACCTTTTGATATCGAATCTGTAATTGAAAAATCAAGATGTTCTAGATTTCTCTAAGACATACTTTGTCGAAAATAATTTAGACCTCCCCATACTTGAAATCCTATCATTCATATTTGCGGAAAAAGACTTAAAAGTAGTAATTTGTCAAAACATTGTTCAAACACCTGACGAAGACCAAATCCCAATAATCCTAGAACAATATCACAGTGGTAAAAATAATCTACATCGCAGAACAAACGAAACGATTCGAAGAATTAGAGAAAAATACACCTGGCAAGGTCTAAGTAAAGATGTCGAAAATTTTATAAAAAATTGCGAAACTTGCCAGAAAACTAAGGTATGCCGAAAAAACCTTAATAACCCTCTAATAATCACGGAAACCCCAAGAACACCATTCGAAAAAATCAATATCGATTTATTTGAATTCCCCACTCGAAATTACGCTTTAACCATTCGCGACGAATTAACTAAATTCATGCAAGCCTATGCAGTCCCGGATAAATCCGCAAAATCTGTCGTAAACACTTTGTTGTTATATTTTCAACATTATGGTACCCCATTAAGAATCCATTGCGATTACGGTGGCGAATTTGACAACCGTTTGCTCAAAGATCTCTGTACCCTCTACGTCATAAAATTAACATATTCAAGCGTAGAACATCCCCAATCCAACGGATCCATAGAAAGATTTCATGGTACTTTAGCCGAAATGATAAAAATTCATAAAACCGAAAATCCGAACGAACATCCTTTCACAATTGTACCATATGCAGTAATATGCTATAACAATTCAGTAAATAAAACACACGGTTTCACTCCATATGAACTTGTATTTGGGCATACGTCTAACAGACCACCTGAAACTTTATATAACCAAAAAGAGTTAATAACCAAATACGTTAGAGATTTAAACAACAGAATATCACACTACTATAAAATAGCCCGTAGACGAATGCAAGCTCAAAAGGAGAAAGCGAAAGGTCGCTTTGATAAAAATGTTCCCCAAAAACGACCTGATTATAAAATAGGTGACTTAGTTTACGTAAAAGAATCGCAAATCAAAAACAAATTGCAAAACAAATTTAACGGACCTTTTAAAACAAAAGAAATTTTCCAAAATTCTGCTACCCTATTAAATCTCGAAACAGAACAAGAAACTAAAGTAAATTTTGATAGAATGAAACCATATACTGAAAATTAAATTTATTTTCAGGTTTCTCCTGCTGTTCGGATCAGCACTCTGTCAATACAAAATTACCCCGATCAATAACACTGTTGGTGTATACTACCACCAAGACACAAACATCGTGGTGATAAATGACAAATGGACTCTGCTAGTGCATAAAAATACTTGATCCCTCAAACTAGCTTTCGACAAAAATCAAAATATCTTAGACAAAATCTTGTACACTCTCAATAATGGTGATCATAAGTCAATTATTTTTACGAGTGAAATTAAAACAGACTTTAACCTTCTAACACAAATATCCAACTCTATAAAAACGAAATTTGACGAAATCTTTTCAGATACAAAAAGACATAAACGAGGAATACTTAACAGTATCGGTACAATATTCAAATCAATAACTGGAAACCTAGATTCTGAAGATGGCCAGTACTATACTAATTGTGTAAATAAACTAAATAACGACGAACATCAATTAGAAAACTTAATCAAAAATCAAATTTCAGTTACAACCTCTGTTATTAAAAACTTCAACTCGACTATACAAAAATTACAAATTGACGAGGAAACGTTTAACAAAGATCTCGAAGAAATCGAACACACAATTCAAACAATGACTCAAGCTAATCACATAATATACCTTCATGCCTGCTGGATGACTCGGCGCAATATTAGTAATTATCACGATGCTACTCAAGCTTTCATTGATTATTTTATAAACTCTATAAATGATTTAACAAAAGTTGTGTCTGTAAATGGGCAGGCTGTCTCTGAAATTCGTGAAAAGACATTCTTCTTATTTCCTATTACAGCTTATGAAGTTCATTCAATATTAATGACAATATCCAACAAGCATTCTGCAGGTCATGATGAGATACCCTGTTCGCTTCTAATCAAAGTCGCTGATCACATCACTAATTGTATTACCTCGCTTATTAATTTTTCATTCCAGGACGGTATGTTTCCAACACTTTAAAAAAAAACGCTTATTGTCCCAATCTACAAAAAAGGTGATATATCACAGATCTCGAACTATAGAGGAATTGCTCTACTCTCAGCTCTCTCTAAATTATATGAAAATGTCTTTCATATTAGGCTTTCAAAATTCCTGGAAACAGAAAATTTTGTCAATTAATCAATTCGGTTTTAGGAGCAAATTATCGACTCAGGACGCGATTTTGGCAGTCTACAATTATATTCTGCAGAATTTTGAATGTAAAAACAAAATAGTGTGTATTTTATTTGATCTAAAACGTGCGTTTGACACGGTCAACACTGATTTACTATTGAACAAACTTTATAATTATGGCATACGTGGATCCGCCCTACTCTGGGCAACTAATAATGTCACTTACAAGTCACTGCCCAAAGCGATCCAAGTAGGGGAGCGTATTGGGCCCCCTCTTATTTATTACTTTCATTAATGATATCTTCTCTTATTTCCCAGGTGGTTTTGTATCTCTCTTTGCAGATGATGCGTTAATAGCTGTTAATTCGGACAATTTTAATGATCTGAGTAACACAGCAAACGATGTTATTCATATTATGATAAATTACTGTCGGTATACAGGGTTCATCCTTAATGATCTCAAAACTGATCTCATACTGTTCACTCCAAGAAAATTGTATGAAAGTATATTAGTAAAAATAAACAGTAAGAGTATTCAACAGAGCTCACAAGTTAAATTTCTTGGCTTATGTATAGACTCGCATTTATCGTGGACTAACCAGATTGATGTCATACTGAAGAAATTATCAACTTCTTGCTTTGTCTTATGGCAACTCAGAAATTATGTTTCAACTGACGTTTTAATAACATATTATTATGCTTATGTCTACTCCAATTGAACTACAGTATCTTATGTTGGGGAAATTGTACAAGGGTTACTGAAGTTTTAATCCGCCAAAAAAGAATCCTAAGAACAATGACATTCAAAAGCTTTAGATACTCCTGCAGAGACCTATTTAAGCAACTAAACCTCCTAAATATAACGAATATATACATCCTAAATTGCGTTTGCTATGTTAAGTCACATCCTGATCAGTTTATACTTACCAGAGACCTAAATTCGCCCTACAATTTTAGACCTACACTTAATATAGAAATACCGAGACATATAGTTTGTCTATATCAGCAAATGGGCCGTTGATCATGGCCGTTAAGATATTCAATAAATTACCAACCTCTTTGAAGTCCTTACCTACTTTTAATTTATTTAAATCGGGTGTTCGTAATATGCTGCAAAAACATAGTTTTTACTCTATTGGTGAATTTTTAAATTATGACAATTTTGTCTTATGATTAATTGTACGTTTGTATTTTTGTATCGAATTGTATTTTTGCTGTTTTATACTTTATTTTTTCCTTTTTAACTACTGTTAAACCTGAAATTTTATATTTTTGGCTTGTATTTTTATTAACAGTTTTGTGACAATATTCTACACTTGTATCTACAAGTCTTATGAAAATAAAGTCTATTACTATTACTATTATTATTGAGGCTGCTCACATAAAACTAAAATTTTTATACATTTCCGAACAACTAATGGCAAGCTATTTGTATATCGAAGATAATTTGAACGACATTCTGAATTCAATAACATTTGCCTGATTAGGAATCATTCACACGTCAATCATAACCCCTAATCAGTTAGTGATAGCACTACAAGAAGTTTCACAAAGCTTACGAAGGAACAATTTGCCTCTCCCCATTAAATTATCGGCAGTTGCTAAGTATTTGGATATTATCGAATTACAAGCATTTCAAATGGATTCTAACTTAATATTTGTTTTAACAATACCACTTGTTGAACCCCAAAATTATAACATCTATCGCCTAAAACCTATCCCGATACTTGATAACAGAACTGGTCTACATCACATTTTACCTATCTCACGAAAGTTTATCTCGAGAGACGATGATTCTTTAATGTACATACCTATACAAAATTTGAAAGAATGCAAACCACTTTATTTTGGAACCAAACTATGTTCGAACCTGTTTGCATAACCTATTGACCAAAATGCCATATGTGAAGCCAGAATACTAAAACCATTGCCGAAACTTCCAGAGAACTGTCAAACTTCCATTATTAGTCAGGGATACAACGTCCAAGAACTTGAAGACAACACATGGCTAGTAATTAATTCCGAACCACTTCACATCACCATCAACTGTCCAAAGAGAGAATCCACGACAGAGTTAATCAACAAAAATTCCATCATCAAACTACAACCAGGATGTTACGACTATGCAGGCATTACTAGAATACAAGCCAGTGCCAAAGACTTTTCCGAAATTAAGGACAATTCACATCCCATCCAAATTCCTTTTGAATGCTGTAATCACATGCCCGACAAAATCGAAATTCCAAAATTGAAACCTCTCAAATTAAACAGTCTCGACGTAGAAGACCTAGATGTTGCTAAAAGCAAACTAGAGCAATATTCCAAAGATCTGGATGACCTCATAAACGAACCTTTTGTGACCAAACACGTATCTTAGTTCACATATTGAATGAAACACTTCTAATTATTGTATTATTCCTTCTCCAAGAGCCAACGTTGGCTCCATTCAAGTAAATAAAAGTTTTTAAAAAGTCATTTATGTGAACCGTGATCTAACATATATATATATATATATATATATATATATATATATATATATATATATATATATATATATATATATATATATATATATATATATATATATATATTAGACCAACCCAAAAAAAAAAAATGTTTGTCATATTTTATGTCTCACCCTGTAAAAGAAGAAATGCTCTTTTGATAAAAAAAAAAAAAAATGAATTTTAAAATGTGCTACCACGCTCTAAAGTACGCTATTTCAATCATTTTGCGTTATCTACAAAAATTAGGCTGCAGGCTTCATCTAATATATGTTTTTTAGTGCTAAAGTGGTTTTTCACTTTAAATATTATATAAATAATTGAAAATTATCGAGTAAAATTTTTTTGTAAGAAACCCGACAAAAAAAACTACTTTAAATGTTAAAAAATGGACAAAAGGAAAATCTCATATAAATCTGCTTTAGGCCTGCCGAAAATACTTTTTCAATATATTCCAAAACATATCTAAACCAAAATTTACTATAATTACTTGCAAGCGAGCAGAAACTAGAGTGTGAAAATTAAAATTTTCAGGGTGTATTTCACAATTTTACCAATAAAAGCACCAAAAATATATCATTAAAATTGTAAATAACTAATGAAGTTACTTAAATAATATTTTTTTTCCTGGAAAATTATATTAAATATAGAAAATATTGTTTTTTGAGGCCCCGGGTTTTAAAGGATAGGCTTGAATTTGTTTAACTTATTCACCATTGTAAATAATTATTATTAATAATAATTTTTTAATTTATTATATATATTTTTTGTTTTTGTACATTTCTTTGTTTCTGCACTTTGTGTTATCAGTAAAGCTTGTTTTTGTTCTTCATCTATTGTAATAACATTGTTAAATCGAGAAGTCAACGCAATTTGACATTCAGCAGAATCACTGACAACTTTAAGATTTATGCATTCATTTTTTCCACACACATAATGATGGCCTGAATTCCATAGATCTGGATTTTTCTTTAAAGAGTCAACGTTTATATTTGTCTTTTTAAAAAATTTAAACTTTTCTTTGATATAAAATCGGATAAACAAATATCCGAATCATTTTTTTTTTGGATCTACAAAACCTCTAACATTACTTTGCGGGTCCCGTAAATTTTCTTTTTTTTTAACTTTTGTATCATTTTTATTTTTATTTCATGAGTCACTTTATCATTAAAAAATGCAAGGCTTA